>DWPT01000545.1:0-23289 GCA_018251895.1 Agathymus mariae mariae
TAGGGTCTTACGGTTAAACGCCGCGTGTAATTTTTGGTTTGCTATTGTAATTATCTATTGAATCGCTGTGATCCGGGGAAGAGTTCAATTATCGCGCGACGCTCCGTCGAACTGATTGATTGGTTTCGGCCCTGTTTGTATCTATCAACTTGATAGACACACGAAACTACTACATTATACAATGAATTACGGAAATGGTACCGGCTTAGTATACCTAACAATCTCACGCCTGTTTGCAGGTGATGAAGGACAAGTTGTACCCATATATTTGTAAACTCTCATTTCAGAAATTGGCACCCCACATTGTATGAGGCTATAGCTCGATAATACTCTGTATTAGAAGTATCTCTCTGTCATTATTGAGGACTTTAGTATAAAAGAGAATTACCTTTTAGAATAAACTTAATTTCAGTTTGTAATTATGTTGATGTGTCGTCCCAACTGCACGAATCGTGGTCATATCGATATCGTACAGTCGAAAAATTAGTTTACAATAAACAAATCGTGATTACCTAAGTATCATAATAATAATTCTAGTAAAAATGTGTACAATATTTTGCGGTAGTTCAATAAAAATATTTTGTCATCCAATCTTTTGTTATAATCAGACAATAAAGTAATCGAGAAAAACATGCTAGAGGAACGGCGGAGTAAATTTCAGTCGTCCATTTTGTATATATTATTGTTATTGACACAAACAAAATAAAAAGCTTTTTTGTAATAGTAAGTGCTCAGTAAAGTTTTTGTTTCGGTATCAATGCCGAAGAGAGAATAACAAGCGACTTTATAAGAATAATAATATGTATAATAATCTGATGATTTGTCTAAAACATTTAATTATATTGAACACAAATACTACTTTCTTAAGCTTAGTCACTCCGGCGTCAAGAACAGTGCTCCCAATTTGTTTGCATCCTGCGTGACACTTTATCTGTTACGGATATCCATTTGTGGCGATGACCATACCATCGAGTATTCTAGTTGGCAGAATAACAGCTTTTACCATGCAAAAAGACTTCAAAAGATTGTATGTTATCGAAGTTTCAAACAATGCAGTAAATCGTAAATTAAAATATTTTTAAATACAAGAAGTTCTTGATTTATTAGTATAATAATTACTGTAATTGTGAAACATTCATTACTCGATAAAAAATGTATCACCTTTAACACTTTTAAGACATACCGATCCATGGCATGTACTGTCTTTGTCTCGTAGTACAATGACGCATTGTTATCTTGATAGGTGTCGTTGTACGATGACCTGAATATCAATAAATATAGAGAGAACAAAGTGTAGAAACGTGTATGCAACACTTGCAATATATTACAATGTTCTTGTTGTCGTGCCTTTACAAGTGACGGAGAAGAGATACCATAAACAACGAATAATAGATAGGCTGGAGTATAAGCAATATACTCAAGTCTATAGTTATATTGATGTTTTAAAGAAATAGATTTACGAATTTTGTGAGTTTATGTGGATTAATTGATCAACCTGAACGAAGACTGGCTCGCTAGTACTTTATAACACAGTTATTTGTCACAGTAGGTGACATTTTTATAAACATACTTAGTGATGACAATACAAATTAAAAGTTCCACTGAGATATTTTAGGCTCACCTGTATATATGAAATCTCAACAAATTTGCACGACTTCAATACTTCAGCAAAATATTGAGAACTTGTCTTTTTTGAAAAATATTTTTATATAGATTTATAAAATTACTAAAAATGTAATATTAATATGTTCAAAGCAACGCACTATAGCAACAAGCGAGAGCTCTTCCCGAAGGAGTAGCAGAACCTCGGCGAAGCAATTTAGCCAATTTACTGTCCTCCGCCCTATTGATGGGGTCCCGCGCTCTTAATTCGAAAATAGACGCTATTGTGTTGCGTTGCGAAAACATATCGGGATCGTGAGCAACGTCTTTTATTAATATCGAACTCCGTCAAATTGTGAGATTTTGATATTTATTATTTTCGTAATAATATGATATGAATTTCTCGTAAACGTCACTCTGACTAACATATGTTTATACATTAAGTTATCTAACAACAAAACCAATAATCAATTCATTTTAACTAAACCTCGGCAACATCGGCAACACGGTGCGTTTTATGACTAATCTGCTTCTAATGCATTGACTAAGAATAATGTCGTGCCGATGGCGGACACTGTGGACTTTTCATAGAATATGATTCATATAACTCTAAAACGCTCATAACCAACATTTAATGACACACTTGTAACTCGATAAACTGTCACTTTGGTTTAAAGAAGACAGTTATTTTCATAACTTTTCATGCTCAAAAATTTCAATCCTGCTTTTAATATAAAACTTGCATGAAGTTACCACTGAACCTAATAAAGCCATCATCATCCGCTACATTTTCAAATATTATGAACTTTTAAGACGTCATAGTATAAAATAACGCTTAATATATCCAATACGTATGTTCATATAAAACGATTAATTTAACTCATATCACTCGTAAAGCTTACTAGTAAACAGTTGTTGAAGCTAATGGATATTTTGTTTTGTATTTTTTATGAGAAAGTCGCGCATTAAAAACATACCTCATCAACCCATCGCATCCAATATTGTTCATAAAATATCATGTCATAAACGCGCCGTATCTTATCAAAACATATTTACGACTTTACATATTCGCTTACAAATTGTTGAACGTAAATAAATTTTGTCTATCTTCCCTGTCATAAGTTTTACGTAACATTTTGTTGGTTTTTATTTAAACAGTTTGTACGAAAAAAGTTCCGTTATTCATTCTATTAAATGACTAACATTACAGCATAACAATATACGAATATATATTGCATATGTATATGTTACTGTTATTAAACAAACTTGGAAACTAAAACTTTCATTAAATTTCTCTTTAGAAGGAAAGTTATTTGGCAGCATTTATATTAATACTAGGATTAGATAGAAGCATTCACCACAAATATAGAATTTTATACAGTAACTTACATGAAAATTTATTAAATTGAGGACCATTTTATTACTTGCCACGTAAATATAGAACGTTATTTACGACTCCCCTACTTATTACTCATACTTGAGAGAGACTTTAAAAATGTGATGTCTATCAATATCAAATTCATATCTGAAAATATTTAAAAAATATTCATATGCCAGCATGTGTAATATGTATAATTATCATCAATCACATATCTTCCGTATTTTCTTCTGTTCTACTCTTATTTCCAATCCTAATCTCGATAGTATGTTAGAACAGTCATATAATGTAAGCAATATAATAAGTAAGCTTATATATAATATGTAAGCAATATAATATATACATAAGTCATAATATGTAAGCTTTACTGTTGTACTGAGAAAACTGCATCAATTGTTATTTAGTACAATTCACCGTTCGTATTTTTCCGTAGTAATTTTTCGCGGGACATGAAGTCGTGCACCCAGCAATCAGTGGATAATCCAGTGCCGAGCCGGCTCGACACTGTTGTGAATGAGGGTTCTCCGCCATCTTGAATCGGAGGGTCAAATTAAATTGACATGCGGTGTGTGCAGAGGTATTGTGTTTGTCATACACCATTGTGTTATCTCTGTCTCTAATTATACCCCCCGGTGATACCATATAATTAGACGAAAATAATTATACGTGGTCTGATACAACCACAAGCATTAACAGTTAAAAATAAAATGTAATGACAAAAATGATTTGTTTTGGATTCATACTGGATGCCAGGTATTAATCATATAATTTACATAACGTAAAACTCAAACGCAGCAAGGAAAAGATAAGTAAAGAAACATGAATTTTGAAAAAAAAAAATTGCAAGTCTGAAGAAGTAAACACAACGTAGCAGGCGCTAAAATTGGAAAACAAATATAAAATATTGCAATATCGAAATGTAAATAAGATTTTATAATATTAAAATAACATGCAATACAATGAAGACAACTTATAAAAAGCACGCAAAGACGAAGTGTCGTTGCAATATCATCGTTGGCGAGAAATCTTCGTAGCGTTGTCGTTAAATTATCGCGTGCCAATGGCGGGCCAGACGCTACGTCAGCGGACCTCGCCGACAGTTTAGCATATCGCTCCAGCTCGGAATATCCACATAATATAACCGTTTACCCCAACTGCCCTACGTTAAAGCCATTATAGAACCCTAATACCTTCTATTTCAAAAATGGCCATCCTAAAACTGAACGCGATCGCAGCGGAAAGCTTGGCGCGAACAGACACTTAATAGGATTGGATGAAGATGGCGGAGTAATAAAGCGTGTTCCATAATGTATTTATAGAAGATATGCCGAGACCGCCCCGCTGCAAGGATCACCTTCAATTTAGTGATGGAGATTACGATTAACTCCGCGAAGCAAGTCACTTTCTGCAAGGATTTTAAAATGAACAGAAAGTAAAGTTAAAAAAAAATCACTGAATGTATTTAATGGTTTAAAATTTACTGAACTTTCTTCTCTGATTTAATTTAACCAAATTTGAAATGTCACTCACTCACTGACTTAAGAGTTTTTAAACTTCCCAAGTAAATATTTTAACAAAAAAAAAACCGGCTACAATTTGAAGGTGTATTTCTTGGTTTCAACTCCTGTTTTTCACCCTAAGACATGGTATTTTTTTCTTACAATTTAGGTGAGACCAAACAGGAATTGAACAAGAAACAAGAAAAGAATTTTCTAAATTGGTTAATTTATTATAAAGTTCTGAGGTAATAAATATAAAAAATACAAACGAATTAAGAACTTTATCCTTTTTCAAGTTGGTTAAAATACAATTATTCTTGAGTTTCTCAAATATAAGGACAAAAGGTACTATTCTTGATTCTAGGCCGGTATCTTTGGCCAAAAACATACCCGGCTGATCGAAGCACGAGGTCACTTAGTAGACATTATAACATTTACATATAAATCCGTAATATTCTCGTACGGTAATAAAGATTTTAACTTGCTTGCTTGCTACCTTCCAATACAATACATGTTTCAGGTGGATTAAGTGTTGGCTGGCATGAAGTCGTAGAAGTTTTATGATCTCCGTGGGTCACTTATCATGTCATATTTATTCTTCAGCTATTGCCATAAAATACTGTATAAGTCTTCATAAGTAGGTATCTTTAAGTGCATTTAATAATTATTTTTTAAAACACCAATTATGACTAACGACGTCAAATAACAAATCATCTGACACAATAGGAAGAGATTTCATTTGATTTGCGGGCGTCAACCAGTATCATTACTCTGATACCAAAATAAACGAATGTAGATAATGGACGGCGGGATCAATACAAAGTAATCGCGAGCGGATCCAATAAGCCCGACCAAAACAACGGGGGGCCGCATCGGACGGGATCGGAGGCTGCGAGCCGAACATGGGGAAACAATATGGCGGCATGCAAATAGCTCGGCCATTATCGCACCTGGGCAGCGCGAGCCGCCCGACGAGTAAACAAGATTACGGGAATTGAATGGCTAATTAGGGGAAAAGAAGCGGCCCTGTCGACCAAGCTGAGTTATCGCGACTCGTCCTTGCCGTATTTCACGACGCTTAAGTCGCCTTTATTGTTTGGCTGCCTCTTGTTTGGCTAAAGAGGCTTGTTAGCTTATCTCCTTGTGCCTAGGTGGAGTGCATTAACCGCCGTCACAGCCAGAAGTCAAGATTTAGTGCGCCGCAGGGATACTACGTCCCTGAACAGTACCAGTCTTGCTTAGCTAGCTAAGTCAGGGTAAGACGCGTTTAGATATTAAATTTATAAGGGTTAGGTATGTGACCTTTTTAAACATTTGCTTTAAATTATCTCGGTTGGTACAAATTAGTATTCTTAGTTTTTTTATATCAATTATAGGTCAATAATTTATTGTATATTTGACTCTTTTCTTCATCAATAATAAATGCCTTTAGAATATGTTTTAAGGTAAAATTATCTCACGTTGTTATCAAAGAAATGGTTTGTCGTTAATTAAATTCATAAAAGTATACAGGTCTCTTTGCTAAACTACAAAATGAAATCAAATAAAGTTGCATCTTTACTTCAGTGATAGATAAGTATTATTCAGTTTACTATACTAATTATAAAGAGTGAATGCGAATTTTGTGAGTTTGTGTACATGCGGAAGGTAATCCCCGAAACAACAAGAAAAAAACCAAATTAAAATGAACATTTCTTGTACCATTTTAAAGGCAGATAATTCCAGTTGGACATAGGCTATATATCATGTAAATATAATAAATTTTTCAACCGCAACAAAGTCGGTGAGGGCCGCTAACTAATTATAAACATAGAAATTCTGTTGTATAAGTTAAATACAAAATTATTATTAAGTTCCAATCCATGGATCCACCTCGCTTATAATTATTTTCAAGAACTATTATTTCGGCATACAAAGTATTATTTAAATTGAATGTTGAAATCAACAATAATCGTTGATTTATGTTTAAGATCGGTATGCTTTTTATCGCTAGTATTACTCGTAATCTGTAGTGTAGAGGTTTCTATTATTTCCAAGAACAGATTGAAATAATATTAACGTTAAATATTTAAACTGGTTATGTTTTCGAAACACAGGCGTTAATAAATTATATTATGTAACTGCTGCTATAGAATTATTGTATAGTTACTAACAGTATAACATACAGTATATAACAGTAAAGAAACTGTATGTAAACTAGATAATGTTATAGCATAGCTACATAGAGAGCCATAGAGCTACAGTCACTCTATAGCTTTGATTAAACTTGTCATAATTGTTATTTCGTTCGAATCTAAGGCGCTAAAGTGACATTAAACCACAGCTCACAAAAAGTCCGTTCGCTGAAAGCCTGTTAAACCATACCAAAACCATACCAAATATATGAAACTCAATTACTTCACTTAATTTTGTATAGTTATTTTAATGATGTGAAATATAAAATAAGAGTATAATATTCCGTTATAATAAATGTTTGTGATCATATCAAACAAACCTATATCCATTCACCCGTATAGTAAAACCGATTAATTTGTCATAGTTAAATGAGTTTATTGCCGAGCTATAAGTTACATTTTTATCGGCTCCGCGACAGCAACCAAATTACGCGTCGCTGCTTATCCCATGTTTGATAGTGGAACGCGGGTCAACCTAATACGACCAGTTAATCATTATTCAATTAATTAATTCGTGACTTTTATAGTTAATAATAAAGTTAGACAATTTACGTGTCGGCTTCGTTAGTTTTATGTTATCTGTATAATCGTGCGCTTGTGGAGTATGAAGTGCTGAGTGTTATTTAGACATTCTAGCAGATCTTATCTATCTTAAAAATCTTGCTTTTATATACACTGTTATCATTTCCATAATAGCCCATGACTGTTCCTTCAATCTAATATTTTGTTCATGTCACAGAACGGGTAGACACTCTATGCACTTATCTCATATATTCTCCATCGAACAACTCGACGTACGGCGGATATCCATCTTTACGTAGTGAACGTACCATCTATACGGACGGCGCGGTTTGCGTCGTCATTCATTGTGCGCACTGCAAAGGACTGGAATAACTTGCCCGCGTCGATGTTCCCGCCTTCTTACGATGTAGGAGTCTTCAAGAGCAGAGTGAATAGGCTCTTATAACTTAGTGCGTTCAACATCTTATGACCTCATCACCACTTTCCATCAGGTGGGATTGTTGTCAAGTATTAACTTATTGTATGTAAAAAAAAATCTTCAAATCATTATGAAGAACTCTTAGATGATATAAAAAACCTTTGTCATAGTTTCCCTTCACCATATCAAGTTATAACTATTTATAATATAACTAGGACATAACTCTTCAAAGTGTAATAGTATGCATCATACGAAATCAGGTTCCTCCAACAGAAGACGGACCTCTGATCCACTTGTCTGTTTGCTATTGGCTACTATAGTTATACACATAACTGACACGTTTTGAATTGTAAAGAATTTGCATAAAAACTTTACAAATATCCTTTCAGTAATAATTACGTCACCCTAAAGTCAGTAAACATAACTCCATGTAATTACCGGATCATAAGACATAAACTGTAAGGAAAATAAATGACTGCATTTTGTAAATGGAACAAACAAGTTTTAACGTTAATTATGTAATGAGGTTTAAAATATCATCACAACCACAACAAGAGTCTCACTTGTTTATTCAGCTTTCATAATTCGTAAATTTTATCTCCCTGATGTCTCCTCTGTGATATGACTCATACTAATGGTTCATCATGCTGGTCATCATCATAGTCGATGACTGCGCCGAGAACACCTTTTATGTTACAGGCAGGCAGATGATAAGATGGGTCACCTGATGGTAAGTGGTCAGCATCGTCCATTCAGATTCATAATCTAAGAGGCAGTATCAACACTCTGTCGCGAAAATAGAACCGAGAGACCCGCATTACTGATTCTTCGACAAAACACATACTAAGAGAATGGTAGCAAGCCAGGCTGGTGAACAAATCTACCGTTGAAGTTAAACTGATTGGTAGAGCCCAAGATCGTCAACGTGAGAAACGTTTTGCGTCATCCGTTGTTCAACGGGACGCATTACGAACAGGTTCCATTGGTTTGGACACAAGTATGTATTACACTTTAAACCAATAGGGAAGACTGACAGCTAAGCGGGATTTCTTTCACTGAAACCCCACGCGGAACACCAACCAACCGCTGTCACTATTATATGATTAATATCGAAGCAATAGTTAATTTATGTCACTAGTCAGACATGTTTAACTTTCTACATACAGAGAAGTAAACAAATTACGATCCGGCGCCAGTACTGGGTATTTTATAAAGCACTAATCTCGTATTTGATTTAAACGGACGCGTCCGGAACGGCAGTAACCATTATTTAATTACATGCAGAACCTGTCACTGAGCCCACACAGAACCAATTTAATACAAGATTAATGAATTAGAAGGATACAAGGTGCACGGTTCGCTTCGTAATATTTATCGAAATTGCTTTACAAAACCATTAGTACACCTCCTCCTTGAATATGATTGAAGTACGTTATGTTCTTAAGGACCTGTCGTTTAGTTCGTACTAATGGAATAAGTCTATTGTTATAACAAAGAGTCGCGTAAAACGCGGAAATAATCTCACAGACCAATATTTTGTTAGTTGATAAAGAAGAATCAATTTATCATACCGTTTAGCTCTAGCTGATATGGAAAAAGTAATTTTAGTAGTATCTAATATGTCTATAATATGATAGCGGCCAGGCCCAAATTCGTTATGGTTTGACCATAATACATTGTACATTTTATGTCCATCCGGAATAATGTACCTTTTTAAATGATAAAAGAATGAAAAAAAAGCCACGGTTTCGAAGATTACCTCCTGTAGAAACAAAAAATCGCAAAATTCGCGTTCTCTTTATAGTAATACTAGCGACGCCTCTCGACTTCGTTCGGACTCAACAATTCATTATTATACATACACACTTGATATATAGCCATCTGTAGTAATGTATATTCAAATGGTAAAATAATTTTTGAAATTAAAGCCATGGTTTTGCCGTGCTTTGTAACGCAAAATATAGATATAACTGATTATATGACCCACGCGTGCTGTTTTCTTTAGGACACATGCATTTTTTTTGTTTTTTGTTCTTTGGAGGAACAGTCTCTAGGTATGTCTTTAGTCGACTTATTGTGTGAAGACCAATTCGGTTACGTAATCGCATGTATTTTTATTTTATCTATAGCTTGCGATAAAAGAGACTTGAATGGACCATAATCCATACACAATTTGAAATAGTGGCATAAAGAAAATTTGTCATAAATTCCCGTGTTATGCGATAGGAAAAGAGAAATAGGCTATCGAACCAGACTTAGATATTGCATACGATTACAAGCATGCTTATACATATATATGTAAAAGTCACTGATATCAGTGGCTTATACATATAATGAATGTTTACTGGCACTTTCCATGCGAGCTTTTGTTTGAGCTATAAAATTCCCTTGAAAAAATTATTCTTGATATACACTCGCATCGAAATAATAAAACTGAACAACTTCATAAAATTAATGAAATGTCAATCATGGCGAATTTTGCTTGATTTTTAAAAAACATAAGGTATAACAAGAAATAATTCGTAAACCATGCGTATTTGACAAGTGAAGAATGCGTGTTCGTATACAGTATGCATACATAAATTGTAACGAGAGCATTGACAGGCCAATAAATGCAATATTTTTGGCATTGCTTGACTTAGGGATTTTACTCGAAAACTAACCCACTGTTAGCTGTTTAAGCTTAAATAAATTGCGTTTAGGCTCAACCATAAATCGATACACGATTTGATTTCCATAAATACATTGAATTTATGTGATATAACACAACGTGATAAATTCCATGTACCGTGTGCCTCAAGAGTAATATTGGCCCACATAAAGTAGATGTTCACTTGAACAGGTATCTTCTCTGCATCAAGAATACCACCACTCATGCATGTCTACACCATGTTTATTTTCCATTTTTTGTGTTCCTTCTTCATTATGCATCAGGCCTCAAATAAAATAAAACATAAATTTATTGCTACTGATATAAAAACATAGAAAGTTTTATGTTACTAAAAGTTTTGTTAGTAGTTTTGCGAAGGTACAATCAAGTCCAAAATTCTATGACTTCGTTAGAATTTCCTTAAGCACTATACACTATACAAGTGTGCATAAGATAATTCACCAATCTTCAGAAACTTTATATTGGGTCGAACATCATAAAATATCAAAATTAGCCGAAAATCAGATTGTCAAAAACAGTTGACCATTCTTTAAATATAGAAAAATATCCAAAACTCTGCTGTTCGAGAAGACCTTCATGTTGTTCTACCTTTTTATTTTGTAAATCTAAATTTTGCTACTTTTGACAATCTGGTGGTATGTAGATATTTTTCTCTATAAGTGGTATTTTGTGTCTGTTTATGTCACTACCAAATAAAGTGGCTTTTGGGAGTTGTTGCTTATGTGACTAAAAACGAAATATTAAAAAAAACTTCAGTGACCTGTGAATCCAAAAGCCAAAGACTTTGTCTAGAAGAAGCCAGAAAGTTCCATAATTTCTTTGCCGAGATAAGAGGCGAAAGTTCACGCAGGAGTGGAGATTTATGACATCACCGTCGCTCCTTTCACTAAATAATAAAAGGCCTGCTGTAAAACGCGGTGGGAGCATAAAAGTTTTACGTTCATACAACCCGTTGGTATACGTAAACGGAGCATACAGGGCGCGTCGTGTTAGGACGCCAAATCTCCATAAAAGGTAATCAGTGTCGGCACAATAGTCCGTTGGCTCATAAATCGTACGCCAACGTACGCTTATTTCATTTGCCTTCCATATGAACGTAACATAAGCCTGATTCGATCCTGCGACCAATTTATTAAATTCCCAATTTCACTATATCTTCCTTGAGCTCTGGTGTGGTGACATCTGCGAGGTATTGGATTAGTATGTGGATCGTTTAACTGCCACAATTACGTTCAACACAAACAAGATCGTATACTTCAACGCGATCATCAGACATCTTACCATTTGTTATGTTATTTCCCTTTAAGTCGGAGAATTTAAATTATGAAGAATAAAGTTATTTTAAAATATTTTACTATGTCATAATGTATCCATTCGAGCAAAGCAAATGTGCAAAATAAGATAAAGATAATTCTTACTGTTCTATAAAATATATAGTCTGTGGTCTATGTGATCTATGGTTAAATTTTATAAAGTGAAAAAAACATAACGTTCTTATTAAACTTAAAATATAAAGTTTCCAAGTCTTTTAATTAGTATCAAATATACTTAAAAATACACTTACTATATAAAGATTAATATAAACGAGTAACAGAGATTACAAAAAGACTATTAAAGTACGTCATCTTTAACATAATCCATTAAAGTCCCACAGATGAACTCAAGTCTCCTCTCTCACATTGTAAGGATCTTGTCCAGCATGATGGCTAACTGCTAAACATAATATAAAGATAACCCTCGCGTACGTAGGTTTCCTCACGTTGTTTTCGATCATCAAAGCAACTGATAATTAATTTCTATTTATAAATCGAACTCGGGCACTTGTGTGGAGACCAACGGTGAATCACTTAATCGCCACTTTCATACGCTAGTACAGAGTAAGTCTTGAACTTTAAATGTGTTACGAACAATTCCCCCCAAATATTGTAACAATCGTAACTAATACGTGGTAAACTTATGAATCCATATATAAGAGTATTAACTATTGTCTACATTTCTAAGACTTATCATGTTACCACTGATACTCCGTATAAAGTAGCAACGTTCATGACATAACAATCCATTAAATACAAGCCAGTACTAATTTCATATTTGTATCCAATTATGTTTTGGTTAGATTATAATCAAATGAAAATTGCTTAAAAAGCAAATATGTAAGTTAAGTTGTTAATAAAGTAATTTCATTATAATTAATAAATCATTTCATTACGATCTTGGCTGTTGAACATAAATATTGAAATTAAATTGCCATGAAACAATCACACTTTTGTAACACAACAAGAACATTTTTTCGTGTGACAAGTGAATGATAAATAATATACGGACAAAATGATTTTTCAATATTAATCTCAGTCCATTTATTTGGTATTGTGGGATCCGGAGGTGCACGGCCGTCGACCGCAGTGACAAACAACATTCATGACCGACATTTATGCGACGTCATGCCCCTCAATAGAAATGCTTCGACTTAACGTTTATTCCTTTATTTTATTTTTATCAGCATTTTTTCTGGTGATCTAATTGTGATGGCACAAGCTGCGTTGACTCTCAGTATAATTTGATCCGAACAGCGTTAAACAACAAAGGCGAATCTAATTACTAATTAGACTCCAAGTTTTCTTCAAACACTATATTTAGCTACGCAAATAAATTAAAACCAGAAGAAAAGTAATTTAAGCACCTGAACGAATTTTTGAATGATAATTCTGTTTTAAATACAGTTGAACTATAATTGATTTAAGTAAAACGTGGTACAATTTTTTTTCTTCCTTAAATCGATAAAATAATGGATGAATCCATAAGAATGGAATGGACTGATATCTAACCCATATTTATAACATTTCTAGTAAAATTGATGAGTTGCCTCAATAACATATTTGAAGTGCAGGGGGAGTCATCAGATTGGAAAGGAGACAATACTTTCATGGCTATACGGTACCGGATAAGGGAGCCATTTGTATGCGTAATGGAAGATCGAATTTCTTATTTGTTCGTGGAGTCGTTAACAGCACCTTCACGCTTGTTTATAAAGAAAACAAAACCCTTTACCCCGTATCGCAGGGCGGCGGGCGGCCAGCCGCGAAACCCTACCGAGTTCGCTAACTCCACCATAAATATCAAAATGAATTTAATATCAGAATTGTATTTGCGCCGCAGAAACTAAGCAAATAAACCTCATAAACTCGTTAAGCCACTTTCTACAATTTTATGTGAATTACATATTGCGGAAAACTCATAAAATGCAACACCTTTTTATAACTTGTGTTCTAGTTATTTATTTCGTTTATCATTTGTAAAGATTCGGTTCATCAAAAATAATTCATAATTTTAAATGTTATTTTTTGCATTACATATTAATTTATTTAACTATTTATGCACAGAGAGAATAAATATATTTTCACATATTCAGGCAAAGCTATAAATAACTACTAAAATTTATTTAACCTCAAATGACCAATAATAAAAACTTATTCACCAATAATGAAATTTTATCTGTATCTACATATATACACTATAGTGAAAGCATTCATTTAACCATATCTTTTTGTTTAGAATACTAATGTTAATAATTTAGGAGCGAAATTATTAAATGCTTTTTATTGAACCTAATTGGACGAGGTGGCTGATACAAGGTAAAAATTAATAAACTTTCTTACGAAATACAAAATATCTAGTCTACCCAAACAAGCCGTATATTTTGTCTGTAACACCAGTTGTTGTCAAACAAGTAATATAATGATAAAAGTTCACAGATAGAATCTACGCTATCTTTAATGTTCTTCAATGTGATTATTCAATTAAAAAATTTTAAACATTTTTCTTCATTTGTACATAACACATTCAAGGTATTCATGCTTACAGAAGTTTACGATGTTCGTATATCGTTCGTGATTGTCTGGTACAACATATTTGAAAGTCAATGGAGCGTTAAAGAAAGTCACGCGCCAGGGATTTCGTATCCACAGTCCGTATGCTCGCTTTGCTGTTGATCGCCTTAACCCCACGGCAGGCTTGCGCTTTGCCCTGCTCGAATCTTCTCGTTTTATTAATCATATATACTCTGTTTATGGCCAGATAAAGCGATTTCGTTTCGAAGCGCTTCACCTTAAACCTTCCAAAGGCGTAAAGGAAATATTTGGTTTGCTGTTTAAGCCTGGTAAAATCTGTCATCATTATTTGTGTTCCGTTCTATAAGTAATTTTCTTAGTATACGTGAGTTTCCAAGTCGTCCAACTAAAATACGCTGTAATATATGTATCTAGCTTAAGATTTAATAGTACTTTACTTGAGCCTGTCACAATAAAAAAAATACTAGTTTTTTTTCTTGTACCACCTCTCTTTTTGCACACCAGTTATACCTACCATTCTCTAACTTAAGTACAACATTATATGTACACATATTAGTAAATATTAAAAGACATTTTAACAAAGCCATATTGTCAAATGTGACGTAGTAATCAATAAGTTACGGGAAATAGTTTTAATGAAACTATTCTCTCAAAGTTACTATTAGGTCCTATCAGGGCATCCAAATTACAGGTAATACCAATCCATTAGTCGGCCTTGGAACATCTACTTTTGAACATAGGCTTTCCTTAGCTTTGGACAAATCTGACCAGTCAGAAAAGGAAGTCTCGGAAGAAGTCTTCTGAATCCAGTAGATATCCGCTTTCTTTTTCAGGCTGTCAAGTGCTCGTTTTGCTAAGGCGTGGTTGCAATTCCAAGATAGTTCAATAGTAATTATTTAAGATTTGTTGTTGTGTGTTAATTTAATTGTTAAATAATTCTTCATTCATGTATATTCTTAACTAATCGTGTCCTATTTCCTTCTACTTTCAAGCATGTTAAATGACTTAGACGAAAGATGCTGAGAATGTTATTTGTATTTATGACAAGTAGGTAGTTGACTAATTTAAATTCAGAGAGAACGTAACATAACACGTACTGTACATGTAGCAAAACAGCGTGGACGTAATTTTTGTAGAAAATTGGAGCATCATAGGCTTTGCATACGCGGTGTCAAGATCACGTCGGTCGTAGAGTCGCTACCGTCGTGGGTGACACGCGCCCCCCTCCCCGCTGCCCCTGTCGCCACCCACCACCTCAACCCTCGCACCACGCATGCTCCAATTATAATCTGTTTAGGGATGTCCTATGTCGATTAAAACTTTCATTATAAAGTGTATACACAAGTGACCAGCTCGTTCAGTGAAATCAATGAATCGACTCAAACCGATATAATTATGATGTACTCTTAAATATTCCAGTAAAAAAATATTTTAAAAACCAAGATCATATTGTACTTTATTTATTCCCGGAACAACGTACTACATCTCATTTATTGAGAACTTAAGCTGTCCTGTATCTAGAAGAGAAACTGACAGGGTCAATCGCGATAACCACCCACGGCGGATTACTCGATAGCTCGACATAGGATAGGGCAGCATTATCCCGTCGCGGAGAGTGCGCGCGCAGTAGCGTCGTGCGGAGGGCGTCAAATCGCCTGCGGAGGGCGTTCGGTCCGCGCGCGTTACCGTCCGCCGCGTGGTCACTCGACAACGACACCTCCGACGGCGAGAGGTACTCGGTGCTCGGTGCACAAGCCGCTGCCGGTCACTGACCGATACCATCAGCAAACGCAACCTCGCACGACCTCCAACCCTACGATCGTTGGGCGCCGCGCGACCGTCACTGGCGCCCGCGGGCTCCTATACTATCACTGGCAGGTAGCCACGACCCCGATAGCGTGACATCTATCAATATCCTCCAAAACGGCGCAATACTCCCTAACCGTGTGTCCGACTTTAATTTGATTTTTTATTGTTTTCGGTGTTTATTGTTTTCCCAAAATGTGTTTTAGTAATAACATGCCTCAGACACGGCTAACTTGTGAACGCCATGACTTACGGACTACCTTACCATGAAATGTTGTGAGTTGTTTCTACATTTACGTTAATGTCTCACGAATAAACATTATTTACAAAAAGCTTGTAGACTTGGAAATATAACAATATTTTTTATTATTACTAATATGCAAAATACGATTTTTGTGGACGTTGTGTGCAAGTCGAAACTTGTATTTAACATTCTCTTTCTCATGAATTTGAATGTAAAAATATATATATTTCTGTGAATATTGATACAGGCAAAAATGTTAAGGAAAGTAAAAATTATGGTCTTTGTATTTCGAAGATTTATGTTGTGCTTAAGTTCACCGATGTCTGTAAGAAATACAAATCGCTGATTAAGTCCTATCCAAATTAAAATCTGTCAATTAAATCTTTCTGGCACGTATTATTATTAAGCTTATTATATACAAAGCAAGCGTAGAATACCTACAAACATTGCAACATTGCTTTGTATTCTGAATAACATTTGACATTTTATATTCTTTACGATAATTTTACTGTCTACGTCACAGCGTAATGGCCACCAATTTTATTCTTCTAGCCAATCTATATTCTCAACTTTATGTACAATGTGTTATGTAACTTTCCACTATGATATTAGTTTATTAAGCAATAAACACCGCTACGCGTTATCTGATAATAATACTTTACCCACTTTTTGCCCTGCGTCCTCCTTTTAGATATTATCATTTATTGTTGTTATTTGACCAACGTAGCCTTGATTTTGTTCTGCTTCCACAATTAATGTTATCCTGAATATTATACCTATTAAATAGTAAAAGAATTTTTCTAATAGAAATCCGTGGTTCCGAAGATTACTTTTGACGTAATAGAAACACTCACAAAATTAGCTTTTTGTCTTTATAGTATTAATAGATTAGGTTAAGCATAATAATGGTTTTTGTCGGAGGTAACTTAATAACAGTAAAACATTAATTCATCTAATGTTCAAAATGGATTTTTTATACACTTCGCTAATATAATAATATCAGAATATATATATACTCCACCGATATCCGCTTTAATTTGAGAGTATGTATCATTACCGTATATGCAATTCATCTATTCTTATTTTAAGTTAATATTGAGTAAACTAATCTCTGCTAATTTGCAAAAATAAAAAAACTGAAATTACCAGTTCATATTACTACATCTTGTATTGTCGATATTCGAATATTGAATGTTATTTGTGCTATTGTATAAATAAATAATTATTATTATTTTAGAAACATGTACATATATGTATACTGAATTGACTACAAGAAGAAAGCGATTTTTAATTCGAAACAAATGTGTCAGAAAATGTTGATGAATCTAAGGAAGTAGATAAAGTTTATTAAAAAATACACAGTACCACGAGTACTACCTATAGCTTACGTGAAACAAGTTAGTGCAAGCAACTTTGTGTTACAGTAAGATAGATGGCAAGGCCAGGGACGCTTACAAATGAGGCCTTCCATCCCCGTTCCCAGAAGTAATAATACCACTGTGACGAAACTCTGCATGCCTTAGCTACGGAAATTCTGTATTTTGACATTGGAAATGTCTTTTCGTGCGCTCGAGTGTAGGCCCCAATTAAAAAAAAAATGCGATCCCCTCATATCTCGGAGAGTTATGAACATATGATATTCAAAATAGGCTCAAAAAACGCGTATTCACGAGAGCTGTAAGGTGCAAATTATTCGAGCTAGTCAAAAACGAAAAATGGTATAGCCGAAATAATGAAAAAACAAAAACATTTTTTTCCGAATTTTGTAAAAATTTTGAGAAAACCTACTCTGAAAAACTTAGTCAGCTACAATTTGAGCCTAGAACAAAGACGGTCGGGTTAAGGGTTTGCCCTGTAATCTAACCTTTTTGAAAAAATCAGTATGGCATTCTTCACATGACGTTTATAACTTATGTTTCGCAGAGTTCGTTATCAGTATTTGTTGGGGGTTACGAGGGTATTTTTTTCGAGTTCCGTAGATTCTATTCCAATGTGCTCGATAATCATGTGAGACTTAAAGTCTGTGAATTTTTTTATGATTCCCATGCTACGAGCCTCAATAAGTCATCCTTATTTAAACCAGCCATAAGCGTTAGGCTTTACGTGACTAAAAATATTGTGACTGGAATTTTAATCTGCCCTTAATTTACGCGGAATCAGAATGGTGGTGTAATTTTAACAATACTTTGGGGAAAGATGGAATAGTAGTAAGTAATAAATATTTTTTGTTACTATTACTGGTTGATATTATCTTAGTCATAACGCTTCATAGTTGATTTGCTGAATTATTATTGGTGTGTCAACGCCCAAGAGACATTACGTTGAAGGCTTACAATATAACGTCTTCGTAAGAATTGTGCATTAATGTGAATATTAAATAGTTTACTGATTTAAAACAATTGTTACAAACGGCTAATACTCGAAGCTGTACCACCACTACACTGATCCTCGTCCGGGCTATATATTAACGGGATCTTGAACTCGGACCCCGCAATCGATTAGGTTCGACTTGTTCTCGCAATGTACTCAGAAGAAATTGCTGGAAAATTCATCGATCACTAATGGCTCCGCTAAGTTTGTTACCGTGACAAGTGATGAAGATTTCTCGCCCATCTGGCTGGGTTCACACGCTAAAAACATTATAAGTATACATGTACAGGTAGATTGAAATAACTCTGTTATTATAACAGCATATACTCCTAGACTTTCACTAGATATTTGCTTTGTTAATAGTTTCCCTTGCAATACATTATTATAAATAAAGAAGTTTATAATATTTAGTCTGACCAGGATTAATAGTTACGTGGTGATTGCTATTTCATGGACATTTTGTGAACCAACCCCAAATATTGACAAATTGTTGTAATACTTACTTTGTTGAAAAAAATACTCAAAGACACTGAAATTATGACACTGTACATGTGTGATGAAGTGGTATTTATAGATAATGATAATGATAGTAGATAACTGGAGTTACTCGAGTTCATTGTTAGGTACAGTACGAAACTGAAGGTATTGTTAGGTGTCAGAAATAAATCGACATGCAAACACCTATACTCATTAAAATGGATAGAAAGAGCAACGCAACTGAGATGGAGACAGTCTTTAGTTAATGAAGACACTGAAAGTCAGGTACGTAGTTCCGAAGCGTAGGTATTGTCACGTGTCACAAATGAATCGACACGCACACATTGTTTGCCAACGTCGCTTAACGTCCTCAGCTAATGCGGCGTTGGCCCGACAAGAGGACAATTTCCGGGCCCGCCCCTACCTTCCAGCCATTACGTTCTAGAAACAATTCCCAAACCATTATAATCATTAATGACACGAAGCCCGCTTACAAGAATCTAACGTGACACTATTATTTATTGTTTCCCAGAAAATATTTGGGACCACTATCTGTACCAGACTTATAACCGTGAGCTATAATTTTTTTTCAACCTAAGGAGAAATTAATTAATTTTATATTAAAACGCTGGTGTAAATGTCTTGAAGTGAAAAATGTTCTTATTCTATTTAATGTTTTAATAAAACTTTAACCAATGTTTCCTTGATATACAAGGATAATACAGGCGTAGGATCATGGTACTGTATTCTACATAAAACGAAGGGAAAATACAAAAACTTTTGGGTGCATTTTGCGAAAACATTTGTTTCAAATAAAGAGCCAGTCTCGCCGCGCGCCGCCGTCTCCGGTACTTCTCAAAACAGAAACGTCCGCTTCTGTCGACTCTAATACAGTTACAAGCACTTTGATCTCATCTTATAAAAATGTTCAAACGTTACATCAGAGCTAAATTTACTTTTCCTGATATATATTATTTACTCACAAATTAAAAGGCAATTGTGAAAAGTCTTACTATTTTTAGTGTATCGACAGGATAGCTATAAATTGGTGCTTAATAAAAAAAGCAACCGAATTGTGTTGTTTTTAATTTTCAAACGATGTATTAATTTACTTTGTAACAAAATTTTTCAAATTAATCCAATGTTATATTGTCACAGGAAGCTTATGTGTTTAATACAAACTTAAACAGTAGTCAAATAAAAACTTCCGTCGCTAAAATGTAAATACAACCCAGTTTAATGTACGTATATAGATACACCTACATAGTAGTAAAAAGCAGCCAACGCTAATAAATAAATAATAAAAATAAAAAGCAAAACGAACACAGTAAAAACAAAATTAACAATAAAAAATACACTCATATATTTTAGATTTTATTTTGTTTTTTATTTTGTGTACAGTCAAAATAATTATAACGAGTAACGTGTTTTTTACATACAAAACAGAAAATTAAAATGATTTTAATTATTTTATTAGCTTATTTGAATCCGTTTTTTATTATTTCGCTTTGAAATGTTAACATTGATACATGAGATTATTATGTATAGATTTGCCAATAGGAATGAAGTTAGCACAAATCATCTATAGGGGTACATACAGATATATTTCGGTCACATAAAGCAACGCCTGATTTAAGATGTTAATTAAATACCATTTCTTATATATGGTATTTTGGACTCAAATCCGTCTGAACTTTTCCTGTCATAAATTACCGTTTTGTAAGAGACACTGAATGATTTAGTAACATGAATAAAATTTTGTAATTATTATCATCATTACAGCTAACTCATGACATGTAATCTGAGGTTGGAAACAAATTGTGACCACAGTCCAATAACCTAAAATATGGAGTGGCAAGATTCGTATACCTTTGAGAACATTAGATAAACGGAATTTTCAGATACTCAACATTCCTCTATTACGTCGTTCCACAATTGTTCATCTCAATTGATACGGTCTTAACAAAACCCGACGACATAACATTTCATGGAGTTTTCGTTTCTCCGCGAGATTTAACAATCGGTTAAATTAATCGTTAATATGCGTGTTTGTGTAATAGATGATTAATTGCTACTTAATGACAAAATTCATGGAATATAGAAATGTTGGCCCTAAATTCAATCCATGATCAAAACATTCTTACTCAAAACCACACATTTAGATGTTGTAATACTATCACTGGTCATAAACAGAATTACCTACCATCTTATTTGAGGTCGATCAAAATGTATACTTAAGGAATGTGAAAGGTCGTCTTTACGAGTGCCTGTCTCAGCCAAATAGTATTTAATAAGTAATGTAAATTAAATGTTCTATTACAAATAATTTCGTAACTTCATCCCATGCGAATCTCTCATAATAATTATGTTAATGACATGCATCAAATCACACTACAAAATGAGACATGAAATGTTAGAGTGGAGGCTTGGGAGCTAAACGAGCGCGCGTAATTACCCGTCGAGAATGTGGCCGAGTCCTGCGGCCGGCAGCCTCCAACCGTCGCTAAACTAGGAATAAAGTGCTCTATGTCCTCTCCTTTACTCGTTAATCCCTGGTTCCACACTATAATACACTCCATTTTAATTGTACGAACAGAAGTGTTCCAGTTTTATTTCGGTACTATATAGCCGACATCGATTTTATTTTTAATTAAAGGACTCCCAGCCTTTATAAATAATGATTGGTATTTTGCACAAATTCACAGAATCGGCACCACAGTTCAATTATGTAGATCTCCGAGCCTCAACAAAAGATTCCCAAATAAATTGTTTTTCACTTATTTAGTTTAACAATGCTTGGCTCAGAACACTTATGTTGTAAGAGCGTTATCCCGTGTCCTCGGAGCGTCTATTAAGCATGCAACATTCGTTTCTCACAACCCGCTCAGAGCACGTCACGAATCAATATCGGCGTTTAGTTTATGAAACGTGCTTCACGCACACACACGTGCATCTTCACTTACACAACCCTGTAAGCTCCCACACCAACTAAACTGTCTAGGGTTGGATCTACTTACATTTAAACAAAAATATAAATGAAAAGTTATTAATTAAATTGAACTAAAAGACAGTTTTTGTATTATACGATTTTTTAAATTGTGACTTTCGTAATATTTTTATATATTTTTTATATTAATAGCCGACAAACGAGCAGAAGGGCCCCCGATGGTAAGTGGTTACCATCGCCCATAGACATAAGCAAGACCAAAGGTATAACTCTGCACTATTGGCTAGGAAATTAGAAGAACACCCGGAACACGACAAGTTGTTTGGCAACTGACTCAAGCAGGAGGGTGGTAGCTAGCCAGGCAGGCTTTACGGAGATATAATAATACCAGTAATAATATTAATAACTAAAAATACTGATAATATAATCCTGACGCGAAGCCCTATCACCAAGCAGGCTGGCTTCTGTCGCCACTTACGACACCCTGTTCTGCCAGCACGAGATTGGGGGAAGTATGCAAGGCTGCCCCAATAAGGCCACAAACAATTAGTGCTTAAAAAACAATTCATCACTTAGTAGGTTTACACCATATTTATAGGGAACCATCAAGTTACTGCACGTGCAGATCTATTAACAAATCTCGGAGAAATTGAGGAACATATACAAAAAAATATACCGTCCAAGCAAACACTTCATTTTATGATATCTGTTCAATACATACCGACGTATAAAATTAAATTTATAAACTTTGGGATGCGATTGTTCGGCAAAATTTCGAACTTTAATTAAAATTTGTTTCCGTTCACAATATTAGTTTTTCATTAACTTAACGAATTTTGTGACTTGGCTAATATTTTTGCGCTAAAATGTGACATCTCTAATTTCTCATTAATAGACAAATTTAGGAACCTGCTCTGGAGAACTTTTTTGTAAATTAAGCTACAATTAGCTTTTGACTACCCTTGAGTTCTGTGAGCCGCCACCGTGTCTGTCGAGTCGAGGGTTCAATACCCAGTCTTAATCTTAAACATTTACCATTTACGTAATTCAGTTTTTATTTGTGTCTATGTACATCCAGTCTCTATCTCAATTATATAATAATATTGTAATAGTAATGCAGAGATATGAGTGTGTGTGCGATTTTTTATAATTATTACGCTTATTAAACACACAAAATATATAGTCAATACATTAACTAAAATTGTAACATCCTTGAAAACATAAATTTTTAAATATGGCATAAAGCAAGCACATGTCAAGAGTGAACCAATTCATTGACATTTTTTGTGAAAGAACTCTAAACTTTGACGCTAATTAAAATAGCTGAGATTTT
>DWPT01000546.1:0-23281 GCA_018251895.1 Agathymus mariae mariae
AAGTGGGCCGGATCTCTCCACGGCGGCCATCGTCGGGTCGATGTTTCAGCGCAGAGAAGCCTGGGATGGCATGATCACTTTTTGCAACGACGTAATGTCTGCAAGGGAAGACATCGAACGAGCTAGGGAGCGCGCTGAACCCGCGTGGAGACGGAGTCGCCGGGGACGTACATAACGTCCTCCGACGCGGTAGCTCCCTGTAGCTCGGGACCAGAATAGGGCTACGGTATCTCCTGCCTGTCGTAAGAGACGACTAAAAGGGGGCTTTCGGGGTTGAGGGCCGCTAGGGTGGGAGATCGAACCGTCCAATCAGCGACCCCGGGGAGGACGACAGTATACGTGGTCGTGTACCGCCGTAAATATCAAAAGCGAAAGCTCATCAAGAGCAAAGCCCGGCGGGGCATGCGCTCAGGACTCCGGTTGCGTTCCGTTGGAGATCCCGGAGTCCTGTACATAGTGCAAAAGAAGGCCACCGGGAGGGGTTTTAGTGCAGTAAAAATCTCACATAACCCGGTGTCGCTCCCACGGTACCGGGTGCCTTTTGAAGGTTTCCCCCCTCAAAAACAAAAAAAAAGCTGCCCCAATATGTCTAAAGTCAGCTCTAGTCGATGTTAGTCGGGATACATCACAAGCAGAGGACTTTGAATGCTCTTTGGACTTTGAATGAATGCTCTTGACATCCTAAAACCAATCTCACGTACTATAAAAGCATTGTTTATAATATATCCGGCAATGCATTAAAAGTGGCTAATTTCATTCGCTTGTAAATCTTTGCCTATTGTTTAATCGAAACCAATCTATCTTTGTTATGAAACCAAATATGTGTTTGAGCAATATACACTAATTGGTTATTTCGAAATTTAATTTTCAAATATTGATTTTGAGATGAGTCATTTACGTATTTTAATGAACAGTTGTACTGGACGTACAATGACTCGTTGACATTGTTAACGTAAATAGGTATAATTATAATTTTCAGTTTAATATTTATGTTCAATCGGTCTCTAACACTCTGAAAAGTAGGTCGTGACGAATCCGAAATACGGGATATAAAATCAATTTTAGAGATGTAGTAAATTTGGTTGTAAACGAAAAACTACGACTTGTTGCCTGTATATGAGACACACTATATATGAACACAGTAGACGCAACAGTTTCTTGCTGGTACCTACTTGGTACAATATAGTAAATCTTCACCGATTTAAAGCTATTATCTAAACTACTGTTCAGGACGAGCACGGTATCTTTACTTGGATTTAAAAATGGAGTTTCTTTCACTGTAAAATCACAATTTTACCTCAAATCCTAAATAATGTATATTACAATTGTATTCAATGCTTTCAACATAACGAAAGGGAGAGTGCGAATTTTGTGAGTTTCCGTGGATACGGAAGGTAATTTCCCGAACTACGGCACCTATTTAAAAATTTCTTTTACCATTTGAAAGGCATATTAATCTGATAAACATAGTCTCCATATCATAAATGTTTCAACTCGAATGAATTCGTGGAGGCCGGCTAGTAATGTATGAAATGGTAACGAATAAAAATAAGAATACGTTAGAGCCGCCATGATGCCAACGGCTCAATCCCACCAACCAATCGATGACGGCGCCTAATTTGATTGTCATTGTATTAAATTGAGAACGGATTGAGCCTGCATTCCTGTATGACTCTCATGAGTGACTCATGCCACGTTTGAGAATAATTGAACACATTGAAAATTCGTAACTGATACCATAAGTTTGAAATTCGAATCGTAAGCATTTAATCATATAAATTTTAACCGTTTGAATCATCACCCACTGATCGAATATAATAATTGTTTCATCGGAATGTTCCGACTCATGGTACTAATTCTCCCATGGTACTAGACATTAGGTAACTACTGTAGGTAGGTAACTGACCTTGGTAAAAACCGGCTATCGCGTATTTGATAAATAATATCCAGTATTTAAATTAAATGCTCAATTAAGTTAAATGCTGAGTTAAGTGTTGTCTCAAAAAGAGATTTTCTATCGTGTTGAAAATTTATTAACGCCTTACTGGACGGCCAGAAGAATACGAGTAGCTATAAAGAATAAATAAAAAATATCTAGAAATAATTGTTTTGGGTACAACATAATCGCATTAGTCTCACCGAGCTTGCTTCGGGACAATTAATCTCCATCCAGATGGACTCCAGCTGGTTGGATTTATAAGCGACAAGCGGGCTTAAAGTGTTCAATAATTCGCGTCGAGAAATTTAATTGGAGAGGAAACTAAATAATTATCAACAAATATTGTTGTAGGCCTCGATGACGTGAAAATTTATGATATTCGACAAATTCTTACTGGAGTAGTGTAGTTGAATAGCATAACTCCAGAATCATCTGAGTCATGAAAAAATTTCCGTTCCTGGACTTGGCACTGAACACCAAGTGAATAAAAAAGCTTTTTGCTCTCATCTTGATAAAATCAAGGCAAAAACTAAACATTTATGATATTCCATGTTTTGTTTTGAGTGGACCCAGTCGCCCATTGGTAGCTAAAGGTTAAGCTAATATACATCATCGTAGAAATGACGGCTTTCTGCATTGTCTAATTAAAAAGAAGATGATCTATCTTTGGAATGTATAAGATGGTTATCGGCAAAAAATTGTTACGTTTGTCCATATTTGATTCGAAATAGCTTCCCTCTTGTCACCAAGGATATAGATAAAAAAATAACAATCTCAGGATAAATGATGACATGGAATATTTGAATGAGGCCCCGAAAAATATTAGCCTCCGTTAACGATCACGGTGTCATGTCGAGAAATGCAGTCTGCGGAAACATATGCGGAGGAAAAGAGGGCTGAAATGTAAATATGTGTTGGTAATTATGTTCTAATGTACATATATCTTGTATCGAGGCAAATCTGACAAGTCCTGTGAAGTGTAAGGTCTTTTAATATCAAAGTGTAAGTCAGTTGTTAAATATTGAATCGAAGTCACATGATGTACGGTTTTGTATGTATTGTCAATGTATCCAAAGGTATTTTGCGTGAATTGAGTAAATATGAAGACGTAGGATTTTAATAAACATTATCCTATATCCTTCAGTAAGGGCATATAAGGTAGTTCAGTAAGATTTAGATATAAGGGGTAGTACACAAATTTCGTGGATTGTCTTGCAAATTTGTTGACCATGATAATGAATTTGACAAAAGTTAATTTTTAATTTCCTGATTTACCCTCTAACAAAATTACCTTATTTATACCATTTAGTCAGCTCTGTGAACATGATATCTACTCTCTAAAAAGGTAGAAGTTATCTGTATTACTTGTTATGAACCTGTCGAAAAACACATATACCATATTAAAGTGTTCTGTTTCCGTTCCCAAGAATTTCCCAAGTAGGTGAGAGATCAATAAAAAGTACTTAACAGTTTCAAACTTCGGGAAAGGCGTCGACGCTGTCAAATTGAAGGATCATTTTCATCCTTATATGTTTAAATATTCAATGTTCTCGTAACTAATTTCAATTAGATGGTTCCTGCGTTGCTTGATAACCTGTGCAGTCCTAGAACTATGGTAGTCTGTGCGGTTATGTTGTGCTCATCACAAGAATCAAACCCACAGCTGCAGCTCATATCTTTTTAATTTATTAATTTTCTCAATTACATAGAGTTAATTGTGGCACTATTATTTCCAGGGTTCCTCGTCTTTTATTTCGAACTTAAGCAATCACTTTACTATGGGACTCGATTTAAAACCGCTCAGCTACCACGGAATCTCCTATTATACTTATTTAAAAAATAACTTAGCCTCAATACAAACTCATAAACTCGCTCTTGTTTTAGGTCACGTACATATGTCGCGTTTTTTCCCACCCCGTTAGCTAATTAAACGCGGGGGTGTTGCGTGCCTTATCTCGCCGGATAAATTTGTTTATAGAGTGAAATAGGTCATAACTTGTTCTATGAATACCGTATGTGGTTTACTTAGGTTGTTTAACTAGAGGGTTAGGGTTGTCACTGATAATAGGATACAAATTATGCATTTAATGCTTTTTTAAACCTATTTAAACCGTCGCGTCGCTTCCTTTAATGAATCCGATTTTATGAACGTACGTTTCTTTTTTTTATCTTTTTATGAAATATTTAAATCGATTTCTTTATGATATTTAAACCGAAAGGCTGAATAGCGACATTATCCAAAAAGTAAGTAAAACGGGATAGTACAGGAATATAGTCAGGTGCGTTTATTATCAAAGCATTATTACTTTATTTTTCATTATTGTCCGTGGTTGTATACAGATAACACATCTAGATAATACACGTGACTAGCTAGCTACCAATCTCCGTCTGGAATCGTCCTTGAAATATTTTTACGTATTTCGTAGAGCCAATAAATAAAACAAAATGTTCACACACTTGCACTGGGTTACCCTGTGTTACGGTGGTATAACACATAAATGTACGTCAAGAAAAATCGCACCTGGAATAGAACCCGGAGCCTCTTGTTCGACAGGCTAATTGCGCTATGCAGTTATCAGTAATAAGAGAGACCCTCGCTTCCATACTAGCCGATAACATGCCAGTGAAGACTTGGGTATTAAGGACGGTTACGGGGGGGGCATTAGATGCCTAGTTTGTGTTTGTTGCTTTGACAGGTGTCAGTGGCGCTTCGACGCTGCGACCAGTAAAACATTTTATATAACTGGAATGATCTTCACTCGACCACATACCCACGTCTTACGTAAACTAATGGTTCTTCAGACTCAACTCATTAATCTTTCACACCTGTTTTTGTAGAAACACCTTTATGATTTATTACCTATGACAAAAAACAATTCCTTGCAGTGTTTCAACACGAAATATACGAAACCATAAAACCTCGTCTACACTGGGTTACATTAGGTTTAGTTTCGGTTTTATGTATATAAGAACGCTAATCCTTTTGAAAGCGATATGAAGACGTGACATATATCTATTATTGGGTACTTAGGTAAAGGTTTTGTCGCGAAAAATTTAGATTGTCCGCACCTACTAACTATTAAATTTTTGCTGCGGTGACGTTAATACGTAAGTACCTGTAATTTTTAGGTACTGACATACTTCGTAACTTTGAAAAAAAAAAAACCCTGTTAAACGTAAATTAAAGTAAACGTAAATCTTTGTAAATTCTTTAATTATTTTATTTTGAATGTTTTGTTATTATTGTCAATTATTTGACAAATGTCCTAAATTATATCATCATAGTTACTCTTCGCTACACGCCAAACAAGTGACGGACCCAGCTATAGGCCGAACGATATTACCAAGTGATTTTACCTCTTTTTTAATATAGCAATTTATTTTATTGCGATCACCTAGAAAATTCAATGCGATTAATTTTCTTAATTTATCTTAATTTTACTTATACCACGACACTAACCAAAAACGCATCATCAACGACAAACTCCGTCGGAACAATTTTAATAAAACGCAAGATAGATTTCACGTTAGTTTCATTGTAGTAATTCAACATCGCCGTCAATAAACCGATTGCATATTAAAGCCTTCATTGAAAAATCTATAAAGGCATTCTGCATAACAGCACAAAGGGTCTGTATGCCGGAAACTTTCAGAACACGCTTGGTAAAATCGTATAATGTGATACTATCTCACACTTCAACACGTGACTAAAGAGAGAACTGTCCTAACGTTCACATACGTTTGTTAATTTCCTATTTAACACTTACACGAGCTTTTGTTTCCACAGCTTCCTTAATGAGGAAGTATTGTTCTTATAGCTATGGGTAGGAAATTTCTTGTTCGCTGGTAGGTAAAGATATTTATATGAATGAGTGACGATTTGATGACTCGGTTGTCACTTAATAGCCCATATCCGAAAGGGAGTTCGATTCAGTTATGTGACACTTCTGTCACATCCCAGAAAGAGACTTCCTCTTTCTTGGATTTATTGATACTCAGACAGGGTATCAAAATGTGAAACTAGAGCTATAAATCCTAGCATAGCGATGTGAGTGTATGAGCTAATATTTGTAGAAAGCACCTTCTTGTTTTAGTAAACTTAATCTTCTCCTTGCAAACTCAAAACATTTTTTGTAGGCATTACTATTTTATGATCATTTCCGATCCCCAAAAGGCACGCTATATTCCGCCGTCTATTGTTATCTTGATTCGGAAGCTTTCACGTGGCATACGATTTTCCGCCACGATTGGCCACCAACGCACTGCAACAGAACGGAGTATGTCGGTAAACTTGGTAATAGGTCGATGCCATAATCACACCCTCATAATGTAACTCATATTCCCGGCAGTGATAAATTAGAAAAATCCTTACCCAGAATGGTTTTTGTGTCATCATGTTTTTATTCTGACATTTTGAGCTCTAAGTCACAGATTAACTACCGCTTCGCATAGTGTAATGAGCTGCGTTTATTCTGAAAAATAAAAATGTAATACGGTCGCTGGAATCCTTTTGTTTTAATGTGATTTATTTTAGATGGCTATAACAAAAAAAAAAACATTATACATTTTTTCTGAAATGCATTTGTTTTCATGTTCCATTTCGTTCTTTGCATTGTGTAATTAGCTGTAAATATTAGTCCCAAGCCATTCAATATAACTAAGGTATTTTTTTATAATACGATTAGTTAAAGCTTGACAATCCCACTTGATGGTAAGTGGTGATTAAGTCTAAGATATTGAACGCACTTACTTATAAAAGCATATTCACTTTCCTCTTTAAGAATCCCACGGTAAGGGTTTTTTACCATAAACTACAGGGCTTAATGTCTATCTATATATCTTAACTCGATCGCTAAAGACGGATCGTGAGCGGTTAGTCTTTTTTTACTACATGTCGTATATAAAAAAAGTTAGTCAATACATCATTTTCCTCATGTACTGATGTTAAATTTGCCTGTGACTGTTCAGTGTGACTAATACCAGTAATCAGAGAAGCAGTAGAAACCTTTTACGAACAAACAATTACTGTTTATTTGTTACACGTGTGTTGAATAATTTTATAACCGCACAAAGTATAATTTGTGAGTGACTACTCCTGGGTACGTAATCATTTAGTAACAGTACCTGAAGACTATATATTTTTATTTGTACAGTATTTGCTTAGTGATATATATATGTTCAAAGCCATCGAAGTAGTTTTTATTGAATCGATTTGAATGAATTAATCTGATTACACGCAAATATCGATATAAATTACAACATTGTTGCAGTTAAAATATATATATGTTCGCGATTATATAAATTTAAAATAATTTGTGATCTACCGAGTTAAGAATTACGGACGCGGTGACCGCTACCGGTTTTTGTACTTAAATAATGAGAGTTGGAGTTTTTCCTTTGGTAAAAAGTAAATGTAATCGTATTTCTTTTTTCTATATGTTCCATATATTATCTCGCGTTCTCCGAACGACGACCGAAACACATATACATATGACAACGAGTTCGATAAACGGTCATTAGATAACCTCTATATCCAGATGTCATTATCCTTATATAAAATCGTTTTTTTTTTACGTATATGTTTCTAAGTAGTGACGGGTGCTTTCCGCTATACGATAAGACACGGCGCCGCTGTACTCCTGAAGGGTGCTATCAAAGTTCTGTGCATTGTTTTGATGTTGTGCGACAATCGTACACGGTGTTCAATTTGAATAGAGTAAAACGAATATATCTATCTGCTATTCTATGAATGATTCCAGTCAAAATAATGAATACAAAACCAACCAACCTTGACATCCAAAACGCTCAAAGTTTCGGAGCGTTGTATAGAAGACTTTTCTCAAGGTAGTTGCGTCGGTATTGCTGGAACTTCTTGACGTTTGATTGTAAAATCTAGCACGCCTGAGAAAGCCACAGGCAGAACGACTATGGGGCAGGTAACTTTCGTACTAATATTTAGCTAAAAACTTCCTTATCGTATACGGCACTCGCACCGCAACAACTTCGTTATCCAGAGTAACATATTGTAGTGTCAATTTGGATAGTTTTTTCCAAATTATATGGAGCTCCGATGATTGTTCGCCGTTTACTGAAGTGACAAAGGACCGGGTCACATGAGGGAAACCGATTACATTTTCTTATGGACCATCATTTGTTCTTATTGGATTTTACAACCGTTTCAGTAAGAAGCCCCTTCATGACGAAGTCGAAACATTAAAATAAAGTTGGCAGTTTTACCCGGACCTATGTGTTCAGTCAAACAGGATCTTATTGTCCCGACCCTCCGTTAGTGAAATGGTCAGTCGCTGACGTAGTGAGCAATGTCCAAGTGAGACACTAAACGCGGCATAAAGTACACACCTTGAAAACTTTTTTATCCGAAAGTTAAAGGAATATAAAGTTTCAAAAACAGTGCTGGAATAAAGTTTCGATTGAAAAAACATCGCTTTTCCGTTAGTTCTTGGGAGAACCTTTAAGATTCGCTACGTGTCTCGAATACCTCTTGGTTGGGTGGTTGTAAAAATCTGGCTGTCTTCCCGCTTTGGGAAGTTAAGTGCGGTTAACGTTTTTATTTTCACCTGGCCAAAATGTTTTCGAAAAGTTTACGTGAGTAAGGTTAGTTTAAATATTTGTTGTAGATTTTTGGGTAGATTGGCCATTTCGAGTTTTAAATCAGCACTTGATTATAGTGAGAAGGAGTTCAGTGAGGATGCATTTTAGATGCGTTTCACTAACTTGTTTACTTTAAAGGAATATTGAAAGTATGCCTGGTGGTAGGGCTTCGCGTAAAGGTTATATTATGAGTATTATTATTAAATTTTTAATATTATTATTAGTATTATTATCTTTCCGTGAAGCCTGCCTGGCTAGCTACCACCCTCCTGCTTGAGTCAGCCGCCAAACGACTCGTCGTGTTCCGGCTGGTGGCTTGAGAGTCAGTACTTTCTTTCTTACCTTCTTCTCGTTTCCTGGCCGACAATGCATCAGTGATACCTTTAGTCTTGCTGATGTCCATGGGCGATGGTGACCACTTACCGTCAGGTGGCTCGTCTGCTCGTTTGTCGGCTAGTACTATAAAAAAAAGCGTAAAAAATTACTATTTCTCTCCTTTGCTCGACACACGATAATGTGACATCATCAAGTACTGTTTTTTTTGCACCAATTTCATTGATGGAAACTAACAAGGGCGTGCCACAAGCATACTGTCTTACTATTTTAGGCTTTATTTTTGGTTACGTGACATTGTATCCTTTGTTATTTTGTAAGTCAAATACATGGAAACTCTTAGAACTTGCGCTTCGCATTTGGTACACTATGACATACAAAGTACAATTGCATAGACAATCAGAACACGACCGTGCGTCATCAGTGTGGGTGAGTGACAGTGGCGATGATATTAAGCTCCATTGTTCTGCGATTGTTTCGTAATCAACTTCGGTGACTTGGGACTTGCTCTGATTATTAAAATATTACATTTATTTTATTATATATGTGATATTTTAATTAATAAATAAAGAAATGTTACATCCCCGTGTTTGTGTTGCGAATACATGCGCTATACATAAACAGGACATCACAAACATCCTACACAAACCTCTATCCGCGAACAAGCAATCATCTGACACATAAATATTTGCTCCAGTGGAGAATCGAATCGTAATTCTAAAGGCATGGTCGTTTATTATCATTATTCTCTTCAATCAATAAGTGATCCATTTCAGTGCACGGGTCACTCTTTTAATTGACGAGGCTTAACGTACTCAGAAAGAACGTACTCAGATTAGTGCTAAGCGTATTGAATGTTCACACGTCCTTCGAAAGCCTCCGACAGAACTTGACGACTGTTGTGTAATGATAACAACTAAAACGGACAGCTTAATAAGCCCTACGAAGTACGAAAGCCCTCATAAAATTTTGCTGTTACTATCAAATTAATGTATAAGAAATTCTGACACCGAAGTCTATAATAACTCCACCATCACACAAAGAGCTCCAAATTTGATGTCACAACATTATTTATATTTTATATTAACAAACTTTAAATAAATAGAGTTATCAGAGTCAGTCAGAGAGTAGAGTAATAAATAGAGTCAATATGAGACCCAATGCAATGATTGAAGACCAAGGTTTTGTCATCGATGGTAAGACATAATTATTTTATATTTCATTATGAATGTTATTAGAGTCTCATTGCAATTTTAATTGATTTACTTAAACTCTTAGTAACATTGATTAATCATTTAAAAATATGCACTTACTCGACTTGTGATGACTCTGAGAATAAAATTATATTTAATTTATCAACGATATTCGATTTTTTGTCAGCCAATAAAGACAATGGAATCGAATTATCGATGTATGTAAACAGTCCGAAGACCATAGTTTCAGTGCTCATCCGTTAATGCAGTTGACCTTTTCATAATAAAATTCGTCGAGTGATCACTATATCGAGGTCGCTCGTCCGATAGTCTGGAACAAAGAAGTATTGATGCAGTTAGCTTAATATATCGAGATTATCAAAACCGGCAATGATCATTGGGGTTGGGATGATATTAACCATATCTTCAAGAATAGATTAACTTGTCAACTTTATGTAGACTGTGTAGTTGTAGACTTGTTTCGATTAATAAAACGAGATTGTTAGTGTTGGGATAAGTATTGGGGTTGCGTTGTGTAAGGCCTTGGCACCTTACAGTTATTAGAAACTAGTATTTTTAAAGGGTAATTCAGATAGTCCAGGATAATGACATGTAATAATTATAAAATATCAACAAATAGAGGATGTCGTACGTGGAGACAATAAAATATATATATTCTGGTTGTTATGTTCATATATGCCTTATAATGATAAACCGGCCAGTGTTTTTATTAAACAAGATGAGTAAGAAAAGTTTCACATTTATTAATATTTTTATTTTCACCGATTATATTTCAGTAATTGTGTATACCCTTTGGAAGTCGTTGATTTTCTGTTTCACTGATTTCCAGTGGAGTAAGCTCCGGTTGTTGACAAGCTAAACACTTGCATCAAACCCAAAGAAGACTGATAGAAATTTCTAGAACCTAAATGGCTCGAAATCTCCCAGATTCTAAACAACGTATTAGAACAGATACTAACTCAGCGGATTATCGTGTAATCTCCACAATCCTGTGTCCTGCATAATGAAATTCGCATACAGAATTGCATCATAGAATCTGTATTAATAACCATTTAATGACGCCTAAATTATACGCTATTACGGCTCTTATGGTGTGGGAAAAGGGTTGCAAATCGCGTGTATGCCGGTTTAGATGAGCGGTTTCGGTCCAAACTTATTTGCGATATAGGTCTTAATGCCTAATGAAGTGCGAGAGTATCATAGAATAAGCATCGCTTATTGTATACAAAGGCCCATCGCAGTGCTTTTCTCTGTAAGCCTTGCATAACTAAAGTGCCCACAATTTTATTTTACCAATAATCATAAAAAACCCATACCTATTCCACTCCCGGCCTCGGGCGTCTCACAATGCGAGGAGTATATTATGTCGTCTACTACACTGGCCAAGAGCAGCTACTTAGATTTCAAACACCTTATAATGTATTAGGTACATTTTATTATTATTATTATTATAGTATTAGATATATTTTCATTCTCTAATTTATGTACCTACATAATATAACTATATAAATAGTACTACACAGGATCCGACCCTGCTTCCCGTGTGGTAAACCGTTTCAAATTTAATTTTATAATATCTTTTTAGGAAGAACTTAACTGATTTTTATTTGTTTATTGAAATCAAATTTATTGCCTTTTAGTTCTTTTCCCGTCCTAAGCGAGTGAAATAAAAACATACGAACTAGGTATTATTCTTTCTAGTATTATTACATTGTCCTTAAAACGTGAGTGCTTCTAAGAAGCCGTCATTAGTTTGTACCAATAATGACTCGTAACTTCCCGGCATTTGGCAACACATTAGGGCAAAACAAAAAAGCCACCAGATGGTAAGTGGTCACCATCCGCCATGTACTTCGGTAACACCAGAGGCAACATTAACGTGGCGCCGACCAAGAAGCACGGGGCAGCCACATTATTACTGGCCCCCCCCCGACACAGCGACAAAACATTTCACGGCCGATTATAGAAGGAGGAAGGAGGACGGTAGCTAGCCAGTTGAGCAAAACTTGTAATACTCTACCACGATGCGTGTACTGTCGCGAGTAAATTGGGTGGTATAGAGGCCAGCGACCTCCAAAGGGAGGGACCGTTAGCCTCGTCCGTCGTTCAGCAGCGTGCTTCACGAGCAGGGGAGGTTGGCTTGAGCTCAAGGATGGACTGAGCCCCTTACGCCCGAACACGTTATTTATCATTAATCGATTTACAGTATTTTTTTTGTAATGTAAATGAAGTTTAATTAAATAAAGAAGAAATTTCTTAACAAGGTTACTTATTCTTAGGCAAGATTCTTAACATCCGACCAGATCACACATAAGTGCTATCCTGAAAGCACCTAACCAAAACGAACATAGGCCAAAATTTTAATGAAAGCCATGTTTAACAAATTTGTAATCTTATACACAGTATTTTCACTCGACTTCCCCATGCAAACGATAGCGCGGTATAATACAGTCGCGGCGTGCTGGTGTCATAGACAAAGGTTAGATGCGTACGTGAGAGGTGAATCCTCCTCTTTATATGCTTCGTGTGTTCCAAAATGTTAATGTACGTCTCAACATCCACGTGATGATTTTGAAATCGTTTCAAGCGTGGATGGCTTACGTCACATCACGAAGATAAATACGTGGGTTAAAAAAATTTAAAATTAAATTAAAATTAAAATAAATTTGAAGTTTTCCATCTTATAGTGGCTTATGAAAAAGTTATCAGAATATTGAATTAATTAATTATTAACCAATTAATTATCTTCAATTATACCAGGATATTATAAGTTGGATAGGATGTGCAAGAATTTTCCACGAGTCTAATGCGTACGTCGTATTATGTAACTATACTAGCTGGTGCTCGGTGCGCTTCGCTTCACCTAAAAACTATTATTTTAATACGTAAATAAAAAAGTTTTTCTTTGTTTATGATTTTTGTTATTCCAAAGTACTTGAGTATATTTTTGGTTCTCCCATCTTGAGCAAAAACAAATAAATTTGTTGGTTTACCAATGCGGGAACAATGTCTGTAGTGTTAGTGTTTTTTTTGTTTTGTGTTCCAATGCTGCCACATATACAACATTTCATATCAATTCGACCTATGGTTTAGAAGATAAAAATCTCTGCCACCAGCGCCACCTATCCGGCACTAACTTAACTATGTACGTCGAAGTGATCATGTCTTTGTATGTATGAAAAGTATCATATCAATTGGGCTAACGGTTCTCGAGTTTTACGTGAACATACTTACATACGTGTAGATACATGTTTTATATATAAGATTATTAATTCTGCGTCAAAGATCAGCAAAAAATTATTCACAAATGAGTCAGTTACGGATTGTTATGTTGAACTGATGGAAAGAAACTATTCGACGTGTTGGTACAATGGAAACAAATTTGCGGTATAAATGTACACAGTACTTTATTTTATTTGGGAAATTATTCTTAAAATATTTATCGCATCGGCGTTGTAAAGTGGGTGTCACACGTTCGTGTCAAAGCGTATCCGTTGCGGATATTAAATTTCTTGTTAATAGCTCCTGCTGTATATACTCGCTTAACAAAAATTTGCTTTGTACCTTTTCCACTAGAGAAAATGTCAATTTTGAGAACGGTATGTTCTAGCTGGACTGTTTCGGCGCCGGTGCCGCTTTGAACTGGTTATAACAGGTTCAGTCGAGGTTGATGAAAATTATGCTAGCAGGAACAATTTTATAAACTCGCCTAGTAGGTAACCCCGAACTAGCGTCGCTTCGAGAAACATTATCTTTAAGGTCACAAACTATTGTTAAGACGCTTTTATTAGGTGTTTTATAATTTTTTTCTGTTCATACATTTCATCTAAACTTTCAGCACAAATCATTGTCGAATCACTAACCAATCTATGTATTTATAGCTAGTAAAAACCGCTAGTAAAAACGTGCAAGTATTATTGCGTCTAGACAAACAGACAGAAGAATAGAGATTATGTTTATTACTATCTAGTGGTTTACAACAGAACACTTTTACTTCTAATTTTTGAATGTAGCCACGTAGTAAACGGACATGTAGACTACCAGGTACATAGTAGCCACTGTGGTCTATAGACATTGCGCTAAGGCCGCTGTCCTGTTTGATATAAGACATTGTAACCAACCCTGAGTAATTCTGCAGACTATTTGGAGTACTTTATAATAATAGTGATAAAGCGGTATTATTATTAACCATGGAATATCATATTTGTATATTTCATGATTTTTAGGTTTTACTATAACAGGGGTTAAGGATCCGCCATGTTGGCCGACTGCGGATGGCAGACTACACAAACTTTAGAGAATATTATGGAGAGCTCTCAGGTACTCAGGTATTCAAACGATGTGTTATTTCACTGATGCAAGTGATTTTGAATTTGAAATCCTCATTTAATTTGAAAAAATGAAAGGTCTTGCATGCAGGGTTCGAACTTGAGTCTCTCGTCCTACGTTTAAACCACTAGTTTATGACACTATACTTTATTAATTTTATCGTGGAACCTATAACTAGGTAATTATAAGAAGTGGGCTCAATGTTGGCGTAGCATTCTCCAGTCAACGTGGCCGTGGCATCAAACGTGGCAACAATATATGATCAATAAAAATAAGAAAAATGATTGCGTTATAAACACTTCATACATAGTGTTGCATACTTATACAAATATATTATATGTACAACCATGCATTCTGAGCGTATACCTATCAAATAGAGGCCCGCCTCAACTTCATTCGGGTTAAAAATTTATGTAAATATATGTATAATTAAAAATTTAGATTAAATAATAATATAACACAAATTGAGACATAGTTGACGACTAGGTAATTTTTATATAATATAAATGGTAAAAGTGCCTTCCGAAGCACAGAAGCACTCATACAGCTTCCCTAGTATGAGTAATTCATCCATTCGATTTCCGACTGCGCGGAAGTTACTCAACTTTGTAGATCACCTACAGTTGACATGAATTTAGTTATCTCTATGAATGTTTGTTTTATGTCATAAAAATATTACACGGAGACGCATAACACCAAACATGTATCGTTTGGATTACATTTCGTTCTTAATCTAATGTAGTTTGATTGCGCATCGACGATGCCCTTTGCAAAAGAGATTCTAGTTTTTGATTGTAGCGTTTCGCAAGTGAGAGTCTTGGTCGGAGGTCAGATATTACAAGTATTTAACAAGAGGATGTAGTTATGTTGATATAACAAGTGAAAGACTAGTTCGACGTCGACTTCGTACCCCAGTTGGTATTCCGCAGCCGGTCTGCCGCTGCGCTCTTCGAATTCAACGCCTTCCACCTCCGAACCGAGGACATCACTCTGTTTTACTGAAGTCACCAGTCCTGGTCGTGGCACGATTTGTGTTCTCTTTACAAAGATATAAATCGTGTATAAGTTAGTGTATTAATAAATGATCGTCGTGGGCCCGTTTTACCCGACACTAACATTAGATTTTGAGGCAATTATGAAACATGGCATCAACGAAAAAAATAAACGTTATGTTCGTGGCCTTAATGATGTCCAGTTTGATGTTTCACAGTACCTCACAGGCACAGCGTCATTTATATTATAAAGATTGGTAGGTATTATAAACAATTAACATTAACAAAATTGTTAAGTGTAAGGTCATTATTTGTTTGTTGATTCGTAAACAACATCGTGAATCACGAACAATGAGCGTGATGGTGTGAAGGGCAAGAAGAATTCACAGAGACGTTTGATATTATTCAACACCTTCGAATAAAATTTACCATTCCCTAATTAACCTTAGTAATGGATACTAAATCTCCCGAAATGCCGAGTACCGTCAGGATTAAACTGGATTCGTATCCCAGCGATCTCCAACAAAAGAGATGCAGGGCTGCGTTTTTTGGTTAGCAGGACACATAGCGAGCTGGCGATGTTGGCTTTGTGTTGAGAAAGCATCGCAAAATATTTTAGCAATAGTCAATTTTAACTTGTTGTATTTTTTATTTATTGTCGACCCTGTAACTAAGTTGCACTGAACCCTGCCTGTTGAGTAAGTGGTCTCAGCTTCGATTCCCGGCCGGGCAGATATTTATATGACAGAAAAATATTTGTTCTTGTTTCATAATATGTGATAAATATTATTAATATATTTTGGTCAAAACTTATTATCATTAGACCATTGGGTTTTATTATTTGGATAGATTCGAATATAAAAGTAACAAATAGATTAGCACATTTTATGCATTCATCAAAAATTTCTCTTAGCCTTGTTAATCTAGCGAAGTATAACTGTTATTCAATCGACCATTTTTTTAACAAGGTGCGGCTGACGTTCGTTAAACATGTAAAAATCAGAGCTGTACCTAAGTCCACTCAATCAAAATTACAATCAGTCGTGTCCATATTTAAATAGGTACTACACGTGATTGTGCAACAAGCATGCGAAAGTGAGAGGCGTCGGGTTCGAACCTCGACCCTGCGACCTCGCAATCATTCAACGCACGGCATTCGTTATGTCATCCGAGGTGTGATTACGGGCGGAATACTTGTACTTGGATTATGTACAAAGCGATTGTGTAAATGTTTTTTTTAAATATATTTTACTTGTCTTTATATAATTACTTTCAGGCTGAAATACCTTCATCCATCTTGGAGTCTAAGTCAACCTCTCCCATTAAAGGTGCACTGTTTTGAACAAAGGAAAAGGTAATTACGGAAAGTTTCTTCTCTTGGAAATCACTAGGTTATGTACCTGCCAGTTTAATCTCGATGAAAAGTACCGATGGTTTGAGCATGGGCGATTAGGCTTTTTTAACATTTTAAAGTGTTCTTCCCTAACCGGAATTCATTGGTAATTTAGTGTTACAGAAGGCGGCAGTGATCTCTCACCATCGAGAGGCCTGTTTGTTGGTCTCTATAGAATGTTATACAGTGCTTAGCGATCGCCAACAGTCCAGTTCCAAATTTCCAGCAGATTAGACCCAGATTTATTAATGAAGAAGAATTCTGACCTATTTGTGTATTAGTTGCTACACTAATGCTATGTCCTGCAACTGATAAGTTAAATTCCAGCTGGCATAACACTAAGGACAACATGTATTATTATACTATATATTCAGTACCTGAATATTATTACTGGGACCTAATTGAGTCATTAACCTAATTATTACTCGGTCTGATTAATTTATGCACGCCCGGTACCTTGCGGATGGGAGAGGATAAACATCGGTTGTGCGGATTAAATTTGCACGGTCACGATCACTGCTCTTTAAAACTAAGTTTAAATCTAGGTTATCCCGGTTTCTAGTTTAAAACTTTATCAAAAACTAGTTTCGTTTTTTCATCCACATCCAGAATCGACTGCTAGACCTGGTCTTTTGCAATCCTTACGAGTTCTCTTCTATTTTGCCCTTCTGTGGTATTGGCCACCAAACGGACAGCAACGTGATGGTTTGTGGCTGCAAATCATACCTACCGTATCGAGAATGTATCCCATTGCCGACTTAAATGCAGTGAACCTCTTTGTCAATAGGCTCTTCGGCTCTCGGACCATAACACGAACAATTTTTTTTTAAGGAACCGCTTGCATCTCTTGTCTCTAAAATGCTTTAACAGTTGCAAAGAGGGATGCAAGCAGGCATGTTTAGGATCACACCAGCATTATGGATTAGGCTGATTGGTGAGAAATCCAATGATCTCCAGGTGATGGGGCTTCACGCCTAACTCGCTCATTGTTCTAGACGATGTTTAATTAGCGGAGGAGGTTGGCTTGAACACAAGAATTAAAAGAGTCCTTAACTATCAAATTTTGTGAGGAACATTGAAAGGAAATTGTAAAGAAGTAAAAAGGAAGATTGTAAAAGGCAGTAAAAAGGAATAGTCGAATAACTTCGAGATAAGATAAGATAATGATACGCTTTTACAATAGTACGTTATTTTTCCAGTCGTTTGTGCTGTCCATTGTCGTTAAGAGGAAGGATTTAACGGGTCTTGACGGTGTATTAATAACTGCCCTGTGTGTAAGGATTTTGGGCTTGAGTTGATATGGTAGCAAACTGGCTTGTAGTGTACTTCACATAAAATTACATACAATACGTGAATATCCATTCTCGATTCCAAGTCAACATATTTGAAAACGGCCACATACCTCTGTCGCTCTATACCTGTAAGCTACAAATGAGTGATTAGTGAACGAATGTGTGTGACGAATAGTATTGCTAAAGTTTATGAAGTTTTTTCGGAGCTACTTTGACTTTATGTAGAACTCTTAAATCCTAGCACGCAACTATACATACTGGTCAAGGTAATATAAAGTGCGTAAGAAACCTATAATAATATCACCTCTAGAAGCCGAATCAAACGACAAGTCTTCTCAAAATTCAAGGTATTGTCCACTTTCCCAAAACTATATTATAAACTACCAGCACCGGGCGCAAAATTTATTAAGACAAATATTGCCATTGAAAACGAATCGGTCGGTCCGAACATTCCTATGAATAAAGATTGACCCCATATCTCATTCGGTTAAGGCATTTTACTTATGGCGCTAGTTGTAAATTTTCTTTATATGATTGCTATTGGCGCGGTGAGTTTTAAATTTTATTTCGTTGAATTACGATTCGTATTAGTTTGAATGTGAAATTTTGCATCCAAGAAGGAAAATATAAAATATTCATTGTAAAATACTATCCTAAATAAAAAAAGTAATGTTTTCTAAGGAACGTAAAATAATCTGAAAACGTTTGGTTTGAAAAATATATTTTCGTGAATATATAACATTTTAAATGTATCGGGTATTGAAAGTTGTGTATTGTAGACCTACTTCACGAATAAGCTCACGGCGAAACACAAGTGACACTTGATGGGTAGTAATGACAGATGACTCCGTCAGTCTCCTTAATAAATATATATAATATACTAGTAAACCTCCTTCTCATCGTTTCAGAAAAACTTTTTTAGGCTTAGAACTGAGTTAGGACTGAGTTTTTAACGTTCTGTGTATTACAAATACATATATTATCTTTAAACTTTTGTATTTATGGACAGATTGGAATGAAACGAACTTTAATTATTAAGTGATCCTTCCTGGAACACATTAATGAAAACCATAACGAAATCGGTTAAGCCGCTCTGAGATCAGGGCGCCTTGCCTTCATGTACAAAAAGCGATCAGTAAGAATTTTATCATATGTATAGATTATGTTAATATTAAGTACTTAATTTATAACGATACAAAAATAAAGTAGTATATTATCGATTCATGTTAATATGTAACATTATCTTATCTTGATATTATTTTTTCTTTTTCTATGCCGGTGCAGTCCGTCTGATCTTAAGTGTCCACTGCATCCAATGGGTGCAAGCCAATCTATAGCCAAACGTAAATGCAGTCCTAATTAACGTTATCATTTGTTATCGATAGCCGTAGGCACACAGAATACAGTGGACGACTGGGAAAAAAATGTGATCGTTATGCGCTCCATCGTCGTTTTGATTGAATTTTAATCTTAATTTTTGACATGTTTAATTTTGATTAATACGAGTCTAAAAAAAAGTCCAGTTGACGAATAATACTTTAAAACATGTCCACGGCGACGGAGACAAAAATAATACATTTTAACTGTAATTGCTTTTTTACAAAACACAAAAATCGGGAGTACCCATTACATTTAAAATATATAATGTCGGCGATGATATAAATTTAAAATCAGACAAAAAAATAATGTTTTTCTTTTACACTGTGCAACGACGCGTTATATGCTTACTTTCGTGTGCGAGTGAAATGCAATGTTACCATTATGTGTTAATTTATAACGATACAAAAATAAAGTAGTATATTATCGATTCATGTTAATATGTAATATTATCTTACCTTGATATTATTTTTTCTTTTTCTATGCCGGTGCGGTCCGTCTGATCTTAAGTGTCCACTGCATCCAATGGGTGCAAGCCAATCTATATATATATCTTAGGTAAATAAAATTTTTATTCGAATTAGGTAACTATAAATCAGCTAACGTGAAGTTTTAGAAGTACATATTTTGAAGAGATTCAAAAGAATAAGCGGCAAGCAGCTCCCAAGGAAAATAATCTTCCACCCACAGTCAGTTACTCAAGTGCAAGCTTTGTTGTCATAGAAATTATCATCCAGTTTTTATCGTACGGACCTTATAACGGAAGTTCTGTTAATTTCAAGATAAATTTTAAAAGATAGATAATAAAGGAAATGAACAAACACTGAACGGCTGTAACACTGAACTATAAAACATTAACATTAACAGTTCATTACTCAGTTAAAACTACCCTCCTACCTACAAACTAATCGGTTACAAATTCACCTCGGATACACATTAATGGCGGATAGGGGTCAATTACGACCCGGAAGTGGGCGGGACCAGTTCTCCTTCTAATGATGATGAACTGAAGCTGATAGGATAATTGTTCTGGAAGTTGTAGTATTTAGATACTTACATGTTTTTATATGTAACATTTTGGGACTCACATAATTTGTAACTTTTATAATATTGCTGTGGTAAACTTCTTTTATAATTTCCTTTATCTTATATCCACTCATTCTGTAATTTCTTTAATAACTTTAGTATGTTCCCTGTTTTATTGTTGTCAAATATTTGACAAATGTTTTAAATTATTGTCACTAAGGTAACTTTTATTTTTATTATGTACGATTTTTCCCTCTTTTGTAATAAAATTAGTAGGTCGATAAGAAATTTTAAAATCAAGAAAAAATAACACAAAAAGAGAATGATTCCAGAAAATTCGTCACATAAAAAACGAGGTGTGACGAGACTGAACAGTCTCTAGCGCGTACTGTCTGAACACTTCTGTCGCGTCACGCTCCAGTCTCGCACTCATAGCCGGAAATCTTCTGTTACTCTCGACTCCGGGATCTATATGTCTCGTGCGCCCTAACTTACGCTCCTGTCTGCAAAGGCTCCGCGCTCCACTCCGGAGAAGCAACGGGCACGACGGTCTATCTACTTACGAGTGACTTTAACTTTCTTAAGCTATTATCTCCTGTAATATATTTTTTATAACCGCCAAGAATAATTTAATACTTTCTGTCTTACTAATTTCTTTCTCTTATACTAAAACACTACAAAGTGAACTACGAATGCGCTTATAATATTGATTTAAATTTTAGATTGACTACTACCTACAATTAAAAGTTTCTGTTTGGCCTCGTATACCGATAAGTGCAAATTTTTATAATCTGTATTATACCGAGAGTCTGAATTTTATCAGTCTGTGTGTATGCCGAGGTTAATCTCCGAAGTCACGGCGCCTATTTGAAAAATCTTTTTACCATTTGTAATTTTACCACATGGTCATGCGCTATATCATGTATAAAAAAATCATAATAATCGTCCAGTTTGTCTAAAATTATTTTAATATAGCTCTAAGAGAATTATTAAAACCGAACAAAGTCGAAGCTGGGCCGCTAGTTGTTATATAATTCCGATTTGCTTGGAATATCTAAATAACAAAAAAATATGTTTTCACATTAGTACTTATTGTACAAAGTCGAAGGCAAACTTGCAAAATTATTTTTTTCCGCAAAACTTGTTTTGCAAATGTTTTCCTTGGGAGAATGCCTGTGGGTATTGACGCCATAATACATCGACAACGTTCGTCTTCTTGGAACATACGCTTTGAGTTCGGAACTTTGTAATAGGATGATGGAGACTTCTTATGACGAAAATGTCTTAAACGCTGTATCTCACTTGATAACCTGCCTATCGTAGGAATGAACGTAATTCGTGAATGTGAATATTTATGTGTCACATTTATGGTCTCGGATCTTGCGCAGCGATCGTCAATGATGGTGTTGGGTGAGCGATGGTTTACGTAGTTTTTTGTGTTCAAGGTATTTTTTTATAAAATAAGTCATTGCTTGACTACAATCCCACCTTATGGTAAGCGGTGTTCAAGTCTAAGATGTTGAACGCACTAACTTATAATAGTCTAGTCTCTCTCCTCTTAAAGACTCCCACGTCATAAGTACTGGGGAACAAGTTAGTACCAGTCCTTTGCAGTGCGTACACCGGAACGACAACGCAAACCGCGTCGCCCGCACGAGTGCGACGTTCATGCCGCAAGACTGGGTACTCCTTGTACGTCGGTAATTCGATGAAGGAACATTTCTAAAATAAAATATAGATAAAAAAATAAATTACATGCAACTTATAAATTATTCCTTTTAATAACATTGATGAAAGTAATCAATCGTCGTTGTGTTCTTCATCGTCATTTCAATTTGTTTATTTAACATGAAAAAAAAAATTCGCCAGTTATATTGCTCAATTATTCCCTATAACTATATTGATATTTTTTTCTTTTTGTAATGTGTCTGAGGATGTGAAATCGATGTTCAATCGATCGATGAGAATGTGCACGACAGTTTAGTTTAAGTCAGGTTTAAACTAACATTTTCATGGAAATTACATTGTAACTTGATTTTTAACAATAACGTGTTAAATTAATTCATACGTTACAACAGTGATTACTTCGTCAGCCGGAAACATTGCTTGTAAATGACGTTAGTGCCGTGTGTCGTGATGAGGAACCTAAGAACGTAAAAAGAACTAGCCGCAACGTTGACATGCTAATCTGCTGTTATTCTGTCAAATGTCAACTCGCAAGAGTTCCTTTACGAACGCAATCGCGCCCTCGATAAAAATCGTGAGTACCCTTTGAAAGATTCACGAAAGAATATTTGAACGTTCGTAATTGTACTAAAATATTTACGCGACTGAGGTACGTAAACTTGTTCAGCTGCATGTAAATATATTCGAAATAAAGACGACAGGTGAGCACCCGCTCCGGAGTTGTAAGCAAAAAACAAACATGCTAAAAGCTACATAAACATGGAAATCTCCATTTCCTTTTTACGTACAGAACACGTGACATTACAGATTATGGAGAACTTAAACGTTCGCGTATCTACAGGGTGTTGTGTAACTCGTATACCTCGTAAGCGGTTTTTATCGTGTATATTATATATAATTATTATATAATTGTAACATAACGGAATCTGTTCGACAAATATTTTTTGGAAGTTTCAATATACGTAGTGTAAAGGTCAGAACATATGTTTTTGGAAACCGCGACCGTCTGTCTGTCTGACCACGTATCGCACTAAAACAACTGAACAAATTTGTATAACACTTGGCATGTTAGTAGCTAACTTTTAATC
>DWPT01000547.1:0-23263 GCA_018251895.1 Agathymus mariae mariae
ACTTACGCTTAAGTCCATTGCCACTGCTGACGTTCTTGCCGTTCAGTGACCATGTCACATCCGGTGGTGGCTCACCGGAAACCTTGACATCCAATGCAATAGGTTCGCCTTCTCGAACCTTGATCTCGCGCAGGCAACGACGGTCGATCTTTGGTGCCACTAAAAAAATATTGTATAGTATAATTAGTAACCAGGCAAATATTTGTTTGGGGCGTTTTTATCCGTGGGAATTTTTCAGAGTTGTATGTATTTATTTTCGTGCAAAGAATTCTCTTTGATGTGATCTTTAAGATTAATTACTGACCCCATATCTAGACCATGTAGTTGTTAAATAACAGTGGTGTAGTATAATTTATTAGATACATAATGTACGTACAGAAATCTAGAATTAAGTAGGATATGAAGGTAAATTGACGTTTTCCGATATGCAGATTTATTACACAAAAACTATAACATGTGCATCTAACTGCTACTAGAACTCCTGGACACAGCATGAAAACTTCTGGATTCTTAGTGTCATTTTAATTTTTTTTCTTTCCTTAAAAATGTTGTACCACTAACACAGGAGTTAAGACTTACATCTTCTAGGTTTGCAGGTGACAGATTTGCTGGCATCACTAGGTTCACTAGGTCCAGCTTCGTTGACGGCTTTAACACGAAATTCATACTCCGTGCCTTCGTCTAGGTTCGGCACCGTCGCCTTCTCATTGTCGTTGGGGCCAACCTGAAAAAATTAGAGAAGCAATCAGAAGATGTTCGATTTAATTGAAAGCGATTTGAGTAAAAGGGAGAGGGTGAGAGAGTGTTCAACCTTTAAGACCAATTAGAGAAGGTTTATATCTAGCAGAAGAGTTTTAAAACATGGATTGTAAATTAATTATATTTCTAAGACATTAATCAAAATGGAGGTTAGGCTCGTAAAAAATGAGCGAGGAAATGACAGGAATCTTACTGAAATTGAAGAGTTTTAAATAAATTTACCTCACAAGCCTTAACCCATTTAGGTGACCCAACTTCTCTCTTTTCGATGATGTATCCAGTGATGGGCGCACCGCCGTCCTTGATTGGTTTTTCCCATTTGAGATCAACGTGGTCCTTGTCCCAGTCCAAAATCTCGGGTGTACCGGGTTTGCCGGGTTCGTCTGAAATCATTAAGAATTTATCATCAATAAGCAGATTACAAAGAATTTTTCAAGTGAGAAATAAAGTATTCTAAGAATTAAATTTGTATTATATTTTTTACTAAAAATATTAATTCTTATTAAACCAATGATTAAGATTTCTTTTTCTATAATGATTTTTTTGCAGATATACTTGTATACAATTCTCGTATTATCAGGTCATCCCCATTTTAGTACTTACCGAGAACACCTTAGTATACAGCTGATGTAATTAATATATTAGGTTAGTTTTCGTAATTATACGAACTAAAAAAAATCGTTTATGTATAATATAAATCTCTTTCCCTGACGGGAATAGAGCCTGGGATTCCTCGCTTAGCAGCCACAGTTATTACCAACTCGGATACAAAAATTTTACATAAGTAGTTCCCTTGACCAAACTTACCAAATGGATTCTTAGCGATGATCGAGTGTTCACCATCTAATGGCTCAGATACACCCTCATTGTTCACGGCGGACACCCTAAATTTGTACTCATGGCCAGGAACCAGATTTTCAATCTCAGCCTTGGGTTCCTTGGTCTTCAGCGCAGGTACCCAGCGGCCGGTTTCAGTGTCCAGTTTCTCAACGAGGTAGTGGTCGATTGGTGCACCACCGTCATCTAGTGGTGGATTCCACTTGAGGTTGCATCCTTCTTTGTGAACATCAGAGATCTGAGACAAGCACATTAAATTAAAACATTTTTCACTGCTATATTCATAACCATATATATAAATTAAGAAGTTGATTTCACATAGGCACCATAAATCATGGATGCGATAGTATAAGAAAGCTTTATGGGCCAAATAAGTCCTTAAGGGTTTCTTAATTTATTTAAACTAACCTTTAATGGTCCCTCAGGCTTAGCAGGTACATCGAGAACCATAATCTGGATAGTAGCTTCATCCTTGCCACTGCTGTTTTCAGCCTTCAGCGTGTAAGTGCCGCTGTGTTTACGAGACGCGACCATCACAGATAGCTTCGTCCTGTAGTCCTCAACGTCCACAGAGAGGTCATCGCGCGTCGATAGACGCTCTTTATTTTGGAACCTAAAAGATTATCAGTATTACAGTATGCTGGTTTGAACTGTATCCAGTCAAAGAAAATTCGAATCATCGTACAAAGAACATTCAAAGTTTTGTGGCAAAATAGAGAAATAAGCAGTTAAGGATAAATTGTTCCTGCAGCCGGTAGTCATCTTTAAAATAAGATGGGAGAGAGTAAGGGACTCGCTTATTACTAGCCCTCTGACACAGCAACTACTGTAAAATATGAGATTCTAGAAGCTTAGTAGTTAGAGATAGGCAGCAATAAACCATATCATTCAGGATCAGAAACAATCACAAATTTCATAATTATTCAGCTTCTTACCAGGTCTTGGTTGGTGGAGGTTCGCCAGACACCTTGACATCCAGCCTGATGTTTTGCCCAGCCTTCAGCGTAATATCACGCATGTTGGTTCGGTCAATCTTAGGAGGTGCTATTAATAAAAATACGAATTAGTACCCGTTTTTAAATATGTTTTAGGGGTTCTGAAAATTCATATTTACTTATATACCAAGAAGAGAATTTGAATTCAAAATATATGTAAGTTGGCAGCTTAAAATTAAAATGGTAAGTTCATTTTTTTTGTTAATAGCCGACAAACGAGCAGACAAGCCACCTGATGGTAAGTGGTCACCGTCGCCCATAGATATCAGCAAGACCAATGATACCCTTTATTGGTGCGTTGTCGGCCATGAAATGAGAAGAAGGTAAGAAAGTAAGTACTGGCTCTCAAGCTAGTCGGAACACAACGAATCGTTTGGCGGCTGACTCAAGCAGGGGATGGTAGCTAGCCGGGTAGGCTTCGCGAAAAGATAATAATACCAGTAATAATATTAATGACATAACAATAATACTGATAATATAATTCTTACGCGAAGCCCTACCACCAAGCAGGCTGGCTTCTGTCGCCTCTTACGACACCCTGTTCTGTCATATAGTGGATTAAATCGGCTCTGTTTTAGTACTATTATTAGTAGATATATAACTTCACTACTTTAAGGTAGTCATTGAGACGTTACTTACCAAACCTATCCTTAGCAAGCAGGTTGTCAGTCGCAGCGGACGGTTTGCCTGGGCCGGCCTTGTTGACGGCCTTCACTCGAAACTGGTACGTCTTGCCTTCGATCAGATCTGGTACGCGCGCTTCGGTCTTGTTGCCGGGGACCTAGAAATTAAAGAAGTAAGAAATTCTCTAGCAGCTTAGTTTTGATGCATTTTTATTTATATCTGTCTAAATGGAATTAAACAGTTTTTGCATGGTTATTTAGGTTTTTTTCGTTTGTTTCAGAATTTTTTTTATCTTTAAGATTTAAGCTTAATTTTTTTTATATGATGTAGTTTCAACACATTATTTGCCAAATGCATTTATTTATTCACGGTTTTCTTATCACAATCCAGTAGGCCTTGCGATTACATCTCACAGATCAAGTACATATTGCTGGAGGAGTTATTTACTAAAATTATTTTGATGCAAATGGGAGTGCTTTTCATAAGTAATATTTTTATAAGTTTTGTTATAATACTTATAATCCATACTAAAATTCTACTTGATCGCTTTCTGTACATGAACCATATATGAGAAAAAACATTATTACGGGTCTTTATTGATGCATTAGAACCCAACACAAGAGTTGTTAGAATTTTTGTCTGTTTGTCTGTGCGTTTGTTCCCGCTAATCTCAAAAACGGCTTGGCCGATTTCGTTTTGATTTTCACTAATGTATTGCAGTAAGCGTCACTTAATTCTTAAAGTTTGTCACATTGCAATCTGTGCATAAATATATAATATGATATGAATTAATATATGTATTTCTAATTCACAGAACGAGAAAGACCCAGAAAAATGCAGATGCTATTTTTAAGCGTAAGGTAGTTTTTCCTAAGCGAAGCGAGGGCATTTGCTAGTATATAATAGTTTTGTACTTACCTCAACAGCTTTCACCCATTTGCCGGTATCTCTGTCCTTCTTTTCCACGATATAAGCCGTAATAGGGGCGCCACCGTCGTTGGCAGGCTTATCCCATTTGAGGTCCACATGTTCCTTGCTCCAATCTTTGAAGTCTGGCTTGCCAGGAGGGTCAGGTTCACCTAAGCAAGTAAGTCAGTTGTGATATTATCTGTTATGTTGTAGCTAGAATTAATACTACGTTGGGAGTTTCTTTTGAAAATAAATATTTTATTATCTTTATATTTGTAACCAAATATTAAGTATTATCTTTAATTTGATGCTAAATATTCTTGAAGTTAGTTAACATGGAGCCCTAGTAATTATTAAAATACTGATAATAATACTAATAAGAATTACAGAACAAACAGAAAACTATAGAATAAAGATTTTTAAGAAGCAATCACGTATAAGTAAGTCACCAATTGAAAATGTTACAAATTTGCTTCACACAGAAAACTCAGAACCATCTTAAATGGCATCAGTTAACTTATACCTATCCAGTAATATAAGTCACAATACCTTATAAATAATTCAAAAATATTCACACTTACCATATGGGTTTTTAGCAGTAGTAGCTGTTTCCGTAACTAGCGGTTCACTTTCTCCCTCCGGGTTAACGGCCTTAACCCTGAACAAGTAATCTTTGCCCTCATTGAGACCAGTTACGTCAGCTTCCGGCTTCTTGGTGGTACAAACTGGCACCCATCTGCCAGACTCAGTGTCCATACGTTCAACGACGTAGCTTTCTACCGGCTCTCCACCGTCATCTTCTGGTGGCTCCCATTTGAGCTTACAGCCGTCAGCTACAACGTCAGATACCTAAAAAAAAGATGTAATGGTTATTTGTTTGCTCGTTTTCAAGATTGTAATAATATTCTAATCAATAAATATAAGTAATTTAAGGTAATATTTTAAGCATAAAATTTATGTTTTGCTATAACAAAACTTTTCATCGATTATCTCTCACTTATATTATCACTAATGGTAATGGTGCCAATATTAACGAAGCTGACTTAAATTTACTTTAATACTGCGGCCATGTATTGTAAACCTCAAACCAGCATAAGTTTTTAAAACCTGCTTTATTTATTTATATTATTTATATTATTTACTGGCCTTCAAAACCCTTCACCAAAAGACCCAAAAACTAATTTAGGATTATTGAAATAAATATTACTTACTTTCAATGGGCCCTTAGGCTTGGAAGGTTTGCTTACAACAGCCACGTCAATTTCAACTGTATCAGTGCCAGAATCATTCTTTGCTGTAACAACGTATTTCCCACCATCCGCTCTGGTACACTTCTGAAGCGTGAACAAAGTGTGGTAGTTTTCATTTTCTATCTTCAGCCTGTTATCGGATTTGAGCATTTTGTCCTTGAATGTCCAAGTAATGGTAGGTTCCGGTTCACCTTTGATATCCGCCTCCAGCTTAAGGTTCTCACCGACCTTGATCTTTCTACTTTGAAGATACTTACGGTCGATCTTTGGTGCCACTGTATGGAAAATTTTAAGAATTAATAATTTCATAAAATATATGTAAATTCGTAATAGTGTCACAGGCACTGGGAGGTTTAGTTTTAAAATACATAAAGATAGCTTTTACTGCTGTTATTTTATCTACAAAAATTTGCATATAACCATATTTTAAATTCAGCAATTTTGTTAGAGACATTTCTTCGGTTATCTGCAAATATGATCATAGTTTCTTTGGTTGGTTCACAGTTTCTTAATTTTTCAGGTTTCATACAACAGACGCTGCCATATCTTATACATACACTTATTTGTGAAAAACCGACAAAGCAACCATAATTCATAGACAGTTTTATAGCTGAGTTAAGAGTTATACTCACAGAATCTAGGTTTGGCAATGACCGATTTGCTAGGCTCCGAAGGTTCGGACTGTCCAGCCTTGTTAAGTGCTATAACGCGGAACTGATATTCGTGGCCCTCTTCCACGTCTTCAACGCGACCGGTCGGACGTTCGCCTGTAGTGCGCAGACAGTCCTGCCATGACCTGATGATACAGAGTTTAAGATTAGATTTGGAATATAAGAATTACATTTGCATTATACATTAAATTTTACTCACTCTCAGTCATTTATTTCATTTGGTTAATATTTTTACTTAAATAATAACAGTAGTGAAGAAAATTGAATGTAATTTTATGACCTGGATGATACCTTACATTTACAAATTTCTCAGAAGGTTTGCTCTATGACTATGTACAATTAGCTTTGTATACGTATTAACTGCAAATCATAGATATTTATCAACTGCAGTAGTAAAAAGTATACCCGATTTGTTACTTTAATAACAATGCTAATATTATTATAATTAAAATCACAATATAGGTTTTCTATTAATGGCTATCAGGAATCTCAGTATTTTCAAATGTTCAAAAAAGAGTTCTTAGTGTAATAATTTAATTGTGAATAAGAACTATATTCTGATTAACCTCTATTTACACACCTATAAACAAGAAAAAAAATAGTCATACCTGCCACCCTTTTCGCGTTTCTGAACGATGTACCCAGTGATGGGTGCACCACCGTCATCCTTGGGTGGAGACCATTCAAGTTCAACGAAGTCCTTATCCCAATTGCGTGGTTCTGGACGGCCAGGTTTGCCGGGCTCGTCTAGAAATCAAATGTGGCGTGATATTCAATGTGCACTATTGTTGAAATTATGTGTCAAAGTAACGAAGATGGTTATATTCGACAAATTAATTGGGTTAGCATATTTGGTTATATGTATGTGAATTAATTTAATTTTCTACAAATCCCAGAAGAAAAATGTTTTATCCTTGTTTTATTATTGTATAAACATAATTTATTTTTAGATATATATGTATAGTACTTTTTCAAAATCATCGATATATTAAAAATTGCGTCAATCTTAATGGAACTCACCGAATGGATTTTTAGCAATGATAGATTTTTCAGTCTCCAATTCCTCGGATTCGCCTTCCTTATTGACAGCCTTCACTCTGAACTTATATGGTTTGCCTTCTTGCAAACCGGTCACATTCGCTTTGCAATCTTTAGCCGTACCACATGGAATCCATTGGCCTAGGGATAGAAGCAAAAAGTTTGAATTCTTGGTTTGATGTACCAACAGTGCTGCATTTGTGGTTACCATAAATTTATTTTATACTAAAGAAAATCATGTGAGAACAATCGGCAACATTTGAGAAATAATTTTTATCAGACTATATAAAAATACACGTCCCTAGTTTAGGTTATAGCAACAAACTTAAAAAATAAGACAATTGTAATATTAACTTATATTCTCCTTACTAATTTAACTTTCTATTTCTTTCAGTTAAAAGATACAGAATATTAAAATATTGTTGCGTAACTGTTTATTTTACCTACATTAAGAATAGAATGCTCACCAGTAAGTGGGTCAAGTTTCTCAATTTCGTAGTATTCTATAGGAGTTCCGCCGTCGTCTTCCGGCTTCTGCCAAGTGAGCGTGCAGCCATTCTTAGTAACGTCGGCCACTTCCAATGGACCTTTGGGTTTGGATGGTTTGCCTGAGGAAATGAAAAAGTAAATAAAAATTAATTTTAATATTCAATAATTATTTTTGAAGAAGTACACATTACAAATTTCAATTAAGTACTATAATACAGTTCATGCAAATATTTACTGGATACATTTGAAAGAGAAAAGGAATATATTTGTGTCTGAATTTGAAAAACTCTGGAATGGGTCTCATAATGGGGCAGATAAAATTTTGTAGAACACTAATATCAAAAAAGAAATAATAATTTATTGTGGCATCACATACTCTCTCATGACTCTATAAACATTGAGACTTTAGATGGCGACATTTAAAAAAAAATTCAGTTTAGGGACCTCCTGAAGGATATGGCCAAACTAGCCTCAAAAAATTAGAGTGCACTCAATAGAGCCAAGTACTTTACGTCAGGACATACGTTGTTGCTTTATAGAACACAGACAAAGCCAAGGAATTGGGATTGTCGGTGATTATAAACTCACTTACGGCTTAGAATCACTTGGACTGCGAAGGGACGAGAGCTCTCTATATCTTTTTTACCGTTTTTGAAATGGGGAACGTTCTGAATTACTGTATAATTTAATACCGGCAGCGAGTTATCATTACCGTTCAGTATGCCGGAATTCCAAATTTCACAAACACATGTCAATTCCTTATCACATACAATAAAAAGTTAATACAGGTTTGTCTTTATAAAAATCTTTTTATTTTGATCTCACCTAGAACCGTTATTTCAACTTCAGCTTCATCTTCACCGACTTCATTCTTGGCTTTGATCACATATTTGCCAGTGTTGGCACGTTTGCTCTTGGTCATCAGGAATTTGGTATTGTAGTCCACATTGATTATCTCCAAATTCTCTTTGTTTTTCAGTTCCTCGCCCTTGAAGAACCACGTAACAGTTGCCGGGGGCTCTCCGAAGACTTTGACATCGAGGGAGATCGGCAAACCAGCTTTTACAAATAGCGGGTTCAGGTTGGTGCGGTCGATTCTTGGTTTCACTGTAACATGTATTATCAATGAATGAAAACGTTCTCATATAAAAAAATTAAAGCTTGTTTCAACCTATACCCTAATGCTATTTTCCTTGTTTTGAGAATAATTTGGACAAGAACGAACGAAACAAGAACCCCTCAATAGTTGAAAATAAATATCAAAAAGAAAAGTGTACTCCGGCCGAAAATTGAACCCGGTACACTGATTCCGCCGCGGCAAGGAGCTGGCAGCTGGGTTCCGCCAGCTAGGTCATTGAACGGCATAACAATTTTATACATAGCAGATTCTATACCCACTTTAGAATTTATTGACACTACAGTCGGCGAGTACCACAAAACAATTAACCAACCACAAACAAACACATTTTTATTTGAAATCAGCCACTAATGAATTGCTACTTTTGAAGGCATATAAGAGTATAATGATGAATATGATCTAAACTTTGTGTCCGTGTCCGTAGAAAAGATTCTGTGATATATTTAAGTATGTATTTAAGTATTCAGAAAAGTATTACTTACAGAATCTTGGCTTAGCAGTATGCCAGTTGGTGTTCTCAGAAGGCTCGGATTGACCAGCCTTGTTGATAGCACGCACTCGGAACTGGTATTGGTTGCCCTCTTCTAACTTTGGTACTGTTCCCTGACAGATGTTGCCTTGAATTTCCGCCGCCTTTAGAAAAATACAAGTTTAATAAATATGTATTTGGGTTCAAGGTGACGAAAAATATATTATTTCTTTCGATGAACTGCAAGGTCGTTTTGCCTATATTTAAATATTTAGCGCAAAGAATTTACAAATATTTTAATAAAGAAATCTTTTGCTACAGGTATCTTCTATTTGTAATCACATAAAAACAAATTTTCTGGCAACACAAGTAATATAATTCACCAACCTTAACGAATTCTCCTCGATCTCTGTCCATAACTTCGATGATGTAACCAGTAATGGGAGCACCGTTGTCTCTGATGGGTGGCTCCCACTTGAGCTTAGCCGACTTTTCGTCCCAGTCCACGATATCTGGCAGACCAGGAGGGCAAGGTACGTCGTATGGATTTTTAGCAAGGATACCATGGTCAGTCTCTAGAGGTTCTGATTCACCTTCTTCGTTAAGGGCTTTCACTCTGAACTGGTAAGTGCGTAATGGTTCCAGACCTGTTGAGTAAAAGTTTATATTGTGTTATATAATCATAACAAATATACAATCAAACGAGGGCAAGGTTAAGGTAAGTGGCGGTTGTCACAACTTGTCACTGTAATAAACGGTGTTTCTAGTGCCTGATCTAAATGCTGCAATTTCATACATGTGGTAGCTAAAACATATTGATTTCATTTAATAAGTAATACTTTGAACAAAATTCTCTACAAGGATACAAGAGTTCCTGTCAAATACAGCTGGTCTTAGAGTTGTTCTAAAAGTTACTAAGTTACTATATTATTGGAAAAATTTGGTCATACAATATAGTATGTAGTAACATATTTACCAGTTACAGTCGCCTCCAGCGTATCGGGATCGATGGTTCCCGCTGGAACCCACTTGCCGGTGAGGGTGTCCATCTTTTCCACGACAAATGCACTGAGAGGTAGACCACCAGTGTGTTTGGGTTTCTTCCATGAGAGCTTGACATGATCTGCATGAACGTCGGATACTTCCAAGGGTCCTTCAGGTTTGCCTGGTTTATCTGTGGAATATTATTATTAGTTTTATGGCCGTCATTAGTTTTTAAACGTTTCAGTTATGCAAAAAGTTACAAATCATAAAGTAGAAAATAAAGAAATGTACCTGTTCAATACAAATTTCATGATTTTTCATATGGATCATTCAATATTTATATATGTCCTCAAGAAATGATCTTAGAGCTTAGACACAAACACTCATCCTAGTTGGACGTTCAGTTTCTAATATATATCTTTTTACTTACCCAGTACAGTAATTTCAACCGTAGCTTCATCCACACCAGATTCATTCTCGGCTTTCAGAGTATAGATGCCGGAATTTTTCCACGTGGATTCGAAAATCTGAAGCTTCGTGTTGTAGTCCTCGTTCTCCAATTTTATGCCAGGTCCAGTTTCCAGGACCTAAAAGACGAAGAATACGCATTGTCATTGTCAGAAAAACTGATCACGACGCACCGTTCTTACCGTTAAGAATAATATTTGCCTTTAGAACGAAGACAATTGTCGTGAACACGAAATTTATAAACATAAAATGTAATTTTAACAATTAACGTTTATTGACAAAACGCAATAGTAAGATAAAGACAATCCTTCAATCAATCTTTGAATGTTAATGCTCTTTTGAATTATAGCCCATACTATACAAATTTGGACGGTTAATTCTTCGAAGAATGTAGGCAACCCTTATTCGTCTACAAATTTCCTCATTGTGAATTGGATCTCATAGAAGATAAAAGTGTGTTTACATTTAATGTGTGCAGAATATTTTTTTTGGTGATTGACCATAGCCGTTTCCTATAATCTGTAATCCCTTCATGCTGGTTAGACTGTTCGGTTTGTTTCTTGTACCATACTTATATAAAAATATACTCTAGATCTTTGATAACCAATAGATCTTCGGAGTTTCAGATTAATCTCATGGGTATTAATAATTTTTGTTTGTTGATGTTTGTTTTGTGAAATTTTAAAATAAATTTATAGCTATTGGTTTTTTTAACCAAATATAAGTAATTTAAGAGGTTTTAAGAACCGGCCGTAAGAAAGTAATTAACAAAAAACAATTGTGTTAAATTTGATTCCAAATTGCTATTGGATACAGGATATTGGATGCTATTGAACAGTACCTTGTTGGAGAAACTCCAGGTCTTGGTCGGTGGAGGTTCACCCTTGATGTCGACGTCTAGCTTGATCGTAGTGCCAGCGCGGACGCGGATGGCAACCATCTTGTCGCGGTTGATGTATGGCTTCACTGTGAGTAGATAACAATTACCAGTATAAGCTACGTGGAAGGATATTTATCAACAATACACCCTGTTAAATATGCTATGATGCAAAATCTTCATACAAGAAGTGTGGTTACAGGAATACTTAAAATTGAGGTGCATGTTTCTTTCAATCCCTAACGGAGACAGTTAATCTATAACCTGCTGATTTATATGGTACACGTTCCTATTGCATTAAGCAATATTAATGCCAAAATTGGTGAATTGCAATGATGACTTGGTTGCAGTGGATATTTAGCTGGCAATACGGTTATATGAAATATGTTCTTTTACAAATATAATATCAATACAAAATATTGTAGCTTTCACGCAGCTAGAATTAGTTACATCTCATTTAAATAACTTTGGACAGCCTAAGATCTTCCAACTAATTAGTGAAGATTATCATCACAGTGTAAGAATCTGATTAATAATACTCTAGGTTTAACTTACCTATCCTGAACCTTGAAATCCTTGACCCTACAGAATAAACCCAATTTATTATTGTTGTTAAATACTTTATAGATATACTTACAGAATCGAGCCTTAGCTACATGCGGCTGCGTGGGCTCGCCTGGCTCTCCAGGTCCGGCTTTGTTGACGGCGCGAACCCTAAACTGGTAAGTGTTGCCTTCTTTCAGCTCCGGTACTCGGGCTTTGCATTCTGGCGTCTGTGGTAACAAATGATTCTGATATTTTTTTACTTTGATACAATATACTTTGATGAAGCAAGAGTACTCGTATTAAGGAAAAGGCACATTAAACCCTTTACCATTTTGCAAAAATAAATATTTTTTTTTAAATAATTTATCATGTACTTTTAATATAATTTTGAAGAGGGGAGTGAATAGACTCTTATAAGTTAATGCGTTCAACATCTTATGACTTCATCACCACTTTTCATCAGGTGGAATTGTTGTCAAGTATTCTATGTAAAAAAATACCTATTGTTGAGAACTGAACAGTTCTCCTTTATTCGTAACTTTATTCGTCTGCTCTTTAGACGTTTTGGAAATATCCTGTCAAATTCGGCAAATACACCTAATAAATAATTCTCCAAACCAACTGACCGTCGTAACAAGCGCCTCTTGCCATTGTCCGAACTTCTCCTTCTTCTCGATGACGTAACCAGTAATGGGCGCACCGCCGTTGTTCTTCGGGGCCTCCCACTTAAGATCCACACGATCCACGTCCCAGTCCTCGATTGTTGGTACTGAGGGCTTTCCAGGAACGTCTGGAAACGAGAATATTTTTCATCGGTTCGAAGTTGAGACAAATAATGCCAGGATAGATAAATTACATTGGCATTATTATTGCTTCCACGTTCGTAAAATTTTTCGTTTTCTTAATGTAAGTTCAATTTTCATTGCAATACCACCTACTCATAAATGATAATGATTTTTCAGGGTCGGCCCAAAACAGTTGATCATTTTTGAAGTATTTTCTTTAAAAACATTAACCATGAAAAAATCAATAACTGATTCAATCAGAACCAGATAGGTTTTCTGAAATTCAATATGACAATAAATTTCTTACCGTAGGGATTCTTGGCAATAATCGAGTGGTCAGTCTTTAATGGTTCAGATTCTCCCTCCTCATTGACAGCCTTCACCCTGAACTCGTACTCCTCGCCTTCCTGGAGACCCTTAATTTCCATCTCAGTATCATCAGTTTTTCCCACAGGTACCCAGCGTCCAGTGGCTTTGTTCAGTTTCTCCACCACGTAGCCGGTTACAGGCTTGCCTGCAATACGCATTGTAAATATTATTAGTGATATAACATTATTTGCTTACTAGCAAATAAAAACAATCAAAAACTATGATGTAGAAATGCTGAAAAGCTGCTGATAACATTGTGCAATGCAATATTTTTCATTCTATCCAACTGTTGCCTGAACGTTTATTTTAAATAGTATTAAATTTGACAAAGCATGGTCGCTTCTTATACTAATTTAGCTAACCTACAGGAAAGATCCATTCGGCAAATATGATGTACAAACAAAAGTTTATGTTTTCATAATCATTTTACTTACCGCCATCATCTTCGGGCTTCTTCCAAGCAAGCTTGCATCCGTTCTTATTGACGTCAGTGACCTTGAGTGGTCCTTGCGGCTTGCTAGGTGACGACAGAACCGTGATCTCTACATCGGCTTCATCGGTACCGTGCTGGTTGGTAGCGAGGATGCGGTAGGTGCCAGTCATGGCTCGGGCTGCTTCCTTTATGTCTAACTTGGTGTTGTAGTCGACGTTGATAACGTTTTCTGTGACCTGTGGCAAATCGACAAAATTAATTAATATATTACGATAACGTATAAACGATATAAACGATTTAATGAGTTATTTAATGCAAATATGACCAAAAGTAGGATAGGTGGCTAGTAGTACAAGTTTAGCCTCATTTTTGAAGCATATCAGATCTCCACAAGTATGACAAAAGAACAGTGTCTTCTGGTAAGCTTGTGTTTGACGATCAAGATTCCCATGCCAATTAAATATACCCTATACACCGTCTTCGTATTTGTTACCATTGTTTTAGCGACATTAAAAATAATTCAAGTTTCATAAATTTCATCATACAACGTAAAATCTACCTCCTTCTCGTCCGCTTTCCACTTCTGGAACCATTGCACCTTCGGTGCTGGTTCACCCTTGACGTTGACATCGAAGAAAATAGGTTTTCCAGCGCGGACTACCAACGGCTTTAGGTTTGTGCGGTCGATACGTGGTTTCACTGAATAAAAAATATAATTATAACGTTAATATTATTTTATTTACTACCTGACCGTTTTGCACATATATTTTTTATATCTGCTGTAACAGATGACCTTAACAGTCCAGCGCCTTCACAGATAACCGTATGTTTTCGAACCTTGGCTTTAATAGACTATGTTCTGTATATTACCTGCTACCACAGCTTTATTGGTATACTGTTTATATATTTTATACCTGGTTCTTAAGCTTTTATTTCATTTACAACTATAGCACCATTAAAATAATTAAACTGATGCTTACAAGCTTTGTGTCTGATGGTGGTCATCTTGGTAGGTTCCGAAGGCTCGGATTGGCCAGCCTTGTTGACGGCAATCACACGGAACTCGTACTCGCTGCCTTCTGGAAGACCTTCCACCTTGGCCGACGTGGCATTGCCAGGTACCTGAGGAAACGTTATATTTAAAAATCATTACGTTTCTTCATCACAGTTTATGTTAGATATGGTGAATTTCAATACTCAGTGTAAACTTAATTGAAGCAAGCAAATAATCACCTCAGCAGCATTTTCCCAGTCACCACCCTTCGGGCGTTTCTGTACGATGTACTTCTGGACCGGTGCACCGCCGTCTGATTTTGGTGGATCCCATTTGATCTCTGCACTCTGGTTATCGTGGTCAGCGACCTCCACGTTGCCGGGCTTGTCGGATACGTCTGTGGAAATATTGTTTGGGTGTCATTAAATATGTTAGGGTGATTTGACTTTTTGGATCTATTCTGTGTTAGCTCTTAATAATTAGGAAGTTTCTCAGCGTCATTACATTACAGATTTTTTTTATGTAATAAGGCGAATACACCTATATGTAGTCTGAAAAAGGGTCAGTTAAAATGTTTCGTCTATTCTAATAACAAAATTGTAGCAAGACCAAGTCTATGTATAATTTATTTCCTTTTTTTTAAATTAAACAATTTAATGTAGGTAAAACTTATTACGGATATAGCGGCTATTTTGCGGTTATTGGAATTATTGTTTGTCTGTCTGACTCTCAATATCAAACAATTTTGTATTATCTCGCAGTAACAAGTACATAGATTCCAATTATAATTGGTATATTTATAATTTGAATAATGGCCTGTCGAGCCTATTCGTCATCGCAAGGTGGGGATATAAAACTTTTTCGTGACATTTATAAAGAGTTTTGTCTACATTTTTGTTAATCCTAGTTTTGTCTACATTTCTGCAGGTTTTCCCACATTTATCAATTATTCTAATTCATAAAATTGAACAAACTTGGGGATATTTGTAAACGTAAAATGTACATAGATGTTCTAAAGCGAAGGAAAGGGTTGTTAATTCTATATAAGACGAAACATTTATTACGTTTCTATTGTTTCCATGACAAATAATTAGTTTTAACATTATCGAGACATACCGAAAGGATTTTTGGCCGTGATGGGGCGTTCTGTCTCCAAAGGTTCGGAGTCTCCTTCGTCGTTGACAGCCGTCACCCTGAATTTGTACTGGTGGCCAGGCTCTAGCCCAGTCACCTCCATCTCCAAGGGTTTTTTGTCGCCAGCAACCCTAAATGTAGATCAGGCGGTAAATTAGCATAGAATCAGCATAGCAAAATTGTGCTCTGTTTTGTTCAAATTAAGATATTTACAGACTGGGAAAATTTAACGTTGGATATAAACAGATTACTTGGATTTATTGTAGTTTCCCAGCATACATTTATTAACTTCGAATATGCTAAAATGGAGCAGATACTAACCGTCCAACACGGACCCATTTGCCGGTTGCAAGGTCCATCTTCTCCAACTCATATTCCTTGACTGGAGACCCGCCGTCATCTTCGGGCTTCTCCCATTTGACTTTGCAGCCCTCTGCGTGGATGTCTGTTACTTCCAATGGACCTAGGGCATAAGATGAAACAAATATAAGTTACACTCTTTATAGAGCGACAAGTTTTGCATGTTGATTTGAATTTAATATTTTATGTATTCTTTGTATTATATATTTTGATGTGATACGCATATTATACACGTTTATATTTCTTAAGACTGATAAAAAATAAACTTGATTTCCTTATATACCTGTATTACCCTGTTAGAAATTTTTATTAGGTAATCGTGGATTCACAGGTCCTCTAACAATGGTCAATAAATTAATCTTGTTGTCAAGTAATTTTACAAAGCTATAAGCATACCTTTAGGTGAGCTCGGCTTGCTGAGCACAGTGAGCTCGACAGTCTCCTGGTCGAAGCCGTTGCAGTTCTCAGCACGCAGCGTGTATTGACCTGTGTCTCTGCGCACTGCATTCACGATGGTGAAGTCAGTGTGGTGGTCGGTGTTTTCGATTTTAATGCGCTCGGTGTTCACCAGCTTTATGTTCTCCCGCCATGACCTATAAAAGAGGTTTTTCTTTTTGTAATTGATGAAATAAAGCTGATTACGTACAACAAATATTAGGGACACATGAAGAGGGTACGGTTATAATTTGTTGTTTTTATGGTGTTACTTCAGGTCTAATAATTGATCCCTAAGTATTGAGTTTATTTGCTCTAATTTAAATTGATATTGATGTTTCTTTCTATAACACTGAAAAGTCAATGATATTTTCGTCGCTATAGGTAAAACCCATTGAACTTTTGACCTAACTTTACCATGTCTATTAACTTACGGCTTATGATGTCGATTTCGGGTTGACAATAATAATTGGGCACATGAGAACATATACGAGTATTCAATTATTAACTTCGAATATATATTTTTTTATTTTGTTCCAGGGCTGCACATTTGACCAAAATCCTCTGAGTTTAGTAACAAAAAAGGATGTGCACGTTTTTATTGACAAAATAATCGAACAAGTGATTTTCTTTAAATATATATCGCTTAACGTATGAACATTTATTTACCATGTGCATTCCGGTGGGGGTTCACCGATGACATCGACGGACCACTTGTGGGTGCGACCAGCCTTGATGATCACCGACTTAAACGTGCTGCGCTCGATACGCGGTTTCACTGTGGAACAACAAAAGAATATTAACCACAAGGCAAAAGGTAAGACAATAGGGCTTTCGAAATGTCGCATCTGCAAATTACCGCGTCCTAATACCGTGGACCTGTAAAAATTATAATTATGACTTGATTTAAGGATGTTGGAATTGGCGTTAGATACATCGACGTTGTATAGAATTTTGGTTCAGTTTGAGGCTACTTTCAGATGTCACGCGGCATACTACTTCCGGTGGACTGCATTCTGGTTTGCCAATGCCACAAATACGAACATGTGTATATGATGATAACTTGCAATATCCAAACAATGTACTGAAACTGTTCAACAGTCTATAAAAAAAATTCTCCATGGTGACCTGCGGTCACCCATTCAACTGCTGACCGGATTAATCGTTGTTCAATTTGATCGATTGTTTACAATACGAACAACCTCTTGATGAAGTGATAAAATTGTTTGTCGGTATACATTTTTAGTACTTCAAAAAACATTTAATTTTAAAATAAACTCACAGTTCCTATGCTTGCACAGATGGTTTTCAGTTGGCTCGGAAGCGTCACCTACGCCTGCTTTGTTGTAAGCTTTTACGCGGAACTGGTAGATCATCTTTTCTTTGAGACCCTCGACCTTGGCTTCGGTCTTCGTGTCCTCGGTCTTAAGCACCTGGATAAGATTTTAATATTAAGAATACGTTTCTAGATGGTTGAGGATTTAATTATTTATTGGAAGTTGGATTTTAAAAACATTGTCTGAGGTCATGTTACGCTAACATTTCAGCATGTTCATAGTATAAATATCTCTTAAACATAAAATCCATATAAAAATTAAGTTCTAACTAACTAAGCAACCTATGTAATTCCTGCTCCAAATTGTTCACAAAGATTACTTAAAACTAGTGATTAATGTTACAGTAAAAGTAAAAGGTATAAATAGTATTGAAACGTAGGAATAGAAACAATCGAACATTTTAAGTCAAGGAGCTCATAAATAAATGTGTAATCAGGAAATGATTTTTTAATTAATTTTTTGTTACCAAAAATATAAATCACGTTTTCTTTTTCTATCTGCGATTTAAATTGCCGCCAGTCACATATTAATAATACCAACTAAATAAACAATACAGATTAATGTTATTTGTTCATCCTAAATTTGTTTTGTTTTTTCGTTCATGAACGAAAGGTACACTTGGATGTATTTTTTTTATGGTAACAGCCGACAAACGAGCAGACGAGCCACCTGATGGTAAGTTGTCTCCGTCACCCATGGAGATAAACAAGACGAAAGGTATCACTGATGCGTTGTCGGTCAAGAAATTAGAAGAGGCAAGAAAGAAAGTACTGGCTCTTAAGCCCCCAGCCGGAACACGACGAGTCGTTTGGAGGCTGACTCGAGCAGGAAGCTAGTAGCTAGCCAGGTGGGCTTATCGGAAAGATAATAATACCAATAATAATATTAACGACTTAATAACAATACGGATAATATAATCTACCACCGAGCAGGCTGGCTTCTGTTGCCTCTTACGACATTGTGTTCTGCCAGCGTGGGATTGGGGGGAGTATTCTAGGCCGCCCCAATACGGCCCAGAATGCATTTTAATAATCCATGATAATAAATATGTTCGTTCTTTCTATTTACTATTACCATATTGTTTTACTTCCGATAACATTATAAGCAAAGAAAATATTCTATTGTAATGTTTTTATTAATATATTTTGTTACATTCGCGTTATTTATTGTCCGAATACGACTGCATCTCTTCGTCTATGATTTATGTCGACACTTATTGATAGCTTATAAAAAATCGCTTTTGTAAAAATAATAATATTATATATTAAAAATCCACGTCAAATTAAATGTATAACTTCCTTGTTTTAACTCTTACCTCAATCCAATCTGCAGTGAATTTGTCCTTCATTTCGATGACATAGCCCAATACCGGTCTGCCACCATTGTCGGATGGCGGCTCCCATTGCAAAGTGACCGACGTATTGTCGTAGTCAGTGATAGTTGGTTTGCCAGGTGCTTTAGGCGGGTCTGGAGAGAAAAACGTAAATTGAAAAAAAAATAAAAAGTGTCAGTAAATCAGTTTAACCGCTTCGCTTTGGTCTGCGGCGAATCTGTAATGATCATGACGTTGTAGATGCGTTGAGATTAAAAAACAGTATTTTAATTGCTTAAATTTGATTTTCCACTTCACATCTACTCACCGTAAGGGTTCTTAGCGACGATGAAGCCATCAGTCTCCAATGGCTCGGACTCGCCCTCTTTGTTAACGGCGCGAACCCTGAATTTGTATTTGTGGTTCGGAGTCAAGCCCTTGACCGTTAACTCGGTTGGCTCAGGTCCGGTTTCACCGCACGGAACCCAGTTGCCAGTATCCTAGTTGAAGAAGAAATAACATGTTTAGAATTAAAAAATTGGATGTATTCAACGAGAGTTCTATTTGTACCTAGTGCCTTCGAGGCGACAATCAGCTCATGTGGAGATTTTATAGGATAAAATTCCCTCGATTTCTATCAACAACAATGGATACTTATTAAAAAAAAACAAGGAAATCAAGCTATTAAGAAATAAAATAAAAAGTCTTACCATGTCCATCTTCTCGAGAGTGTATCCGGTGATATCCGAACCTTTCCAGTCGTCGGGTTTCTGCCATTTGACAGTTGCCTTCTCGGCACGAATATCCGTAACTTCGATAGGACCATTCGGGCGATTCGGTTTATCTGATATCATGTTAAAATTAATAAAAATTAATTGCAACACGAGCCACACAAAGTTAACAATAATAACATGCAGAAGGCTGAATATGTATCACAAAATTTCGTGGAAAGTTTTTCTATTTTAACCGAGTTTAAGTGCAATAAAAACAGTTTTTTATGTTTATAGCCGACAATGAGCAGATAAGCCGCTTGATGGTAAGTCGTCACCGTCGGGTATAAGAAAGAAATCACTGGTTCTCAAGCCTTGTCAAATTCAAAATTTTATAATGGTAGACTGCAATGACACGCAAGAGTTGAATATATATTCATTTCAAAACATTAAAAAAACATTTACCCAGAACAACAACATCGCCAATACTCTCGCAGGTTCCAGACGAGTTGGTGAGCAGAAGCTTGTAGTTTCCGCTGTCGATTCTGGTGGTCTTCCTGACCGTAAGAACGGTATTTCTCTCGTATTTATCAATAGTGATGCGATCACCATCGTCTTTGATTTCCTAAATTTATTGGTATAAATTAGAGAATTTGTAAAATTTGCCATGCAAGTCTTCGCTTTATAGGTGGTTGATTTTTATATAAAAATAATTGGAAAAAGAAAACAATATTCAACTATATGACCAAAATTAGTAACCAGTGTTGTGATTGACATTATAAAGTTGGTCAATGTAAAATTATATGGTTACAATATTCAATGCTATATCAATATATGATAGATCTAAAAGTAATAATAGAAAATGGTGTTAGAATGTGACAGTATTCATAAGTCTTGTGATACTGTAAAATTATGTTATTAAGAACAGATAACAGATTCAATTTCCATAACTCAAAATATCAAGAGATTTTCTGGTGGTCGAGTGGAATACCAAAATAACAAGAATAGATCAAGTAAGTAACAATTCAAATCGATAAAGATGCATTTAGGTGTTTTTGTAAATTCAGGGACCCAACTTCAAAACTCATTTGTCGATGTTGCATGGTGACTTTATTGTAATCATAATATAATGGATACGCTAGTATAACTTATGATAAGGGTTTTATTTGTGGACACAAAAAAGGCAATGTCCTTATGTTTTTTTGTGAAAATACTTGCTATCCTGTCAAAATGATTATAGTAACTGTTTGTATGAGTCATGAAATAGGAAATATTAACTAAGCTACTGGTGTGTAAATGCATCTTTCCAGATCAAAAACAGGTATTACGACATCTAAAGCCTCTATTCTGCCTAAACAGCTCGAGTTATCGTGTTCTTGGCGATGTGACCTTGCTTAATTGAATTGCAGGATTCAAAAAATCAATAAAAAAATCCACATTATTTTAAGTAAATTTCCTAGGGCAATTTCATTTAAACATGGTATTGCTGCAAAATTTATTGTGTAGTCATGTTAGCACAGTTTTATGAGTGTAGATTAACATACATTTAAGTAAATGTTTAGGAACATTATCAGATACAACATTTAATATCACCCATCTAACCTTCTCAGTGTACGGCTTTCCTCGTTTCTTTTTTTTGGAGAAAATAAAGAATACATTAATATACATTATCTTTAAGATGAAAATTATTATACGAGCATAACTGTTTCTCATAATGATACTTTTTTATTTCAGAAAAATAGTCCTTTGAAAGAATTTGGATACCAATATCTAAATATAAAATTTGGATTATAATCACCTCTTCTCCTTTAAACCATTTGACTTCAGGTTCAGGTTCACCACCGTATTTAATGTCGAAAGTGATGATTTGGCCCTTTTTGATGATTATGCTCTGTACGCCCTCTCCAATGATATACGGCTTAACTGTGAATTTGAAATATTAATATATATATTATGTGTATTGAGTGCTAAAGTAATTGATAATTAAAAAAAGAGAAAATTTTAGATAAAGATTAACTATTACTTTCCTCTTTTAGTTTCATTGAGACATTAAAAGAAAATTCGAAGACCTTGTAGCTCAGTTGGTAATAGTCTTGACTGCTGAGCGAGCAGTTCCGAATTTCATTCACGGCCGAGGCAAACATGTATGGGACAGATAATTGTTTGTTCCCGGGTCATGGGTGTTTGTGATATCTAATTTATGGGTATATAAGAGGGTATATCTTAGTGTGTATATAAGAGTTCATATGAGAGTTTAAAAAATAAATTTAAAGTTACGTCTACTCAATTTAATATAAGTATGTGTAATAAACGATTGTTGTATCGTATTGTACTTACCGAATCTACATTTAGCAACAATAGGCTTAGTAGCATCACTAGGTTCGCTAGGTCCAGCTTTATTTATAGCACGAACTCTAAATTCATAAGTGCATCCTTCCTTCAATCCATCTTGCGTTGCCGATAAAGCATCTCCAGGTACCTCCTTTCCTTGTATCCAATCTTTACCGAATTTTTCCTGAAACATAAAAGAAATATATAATGGAATACATTGACGCAAAATTTGGATGTACGATTTTGATTTCAAAAATCAAATTACCTTATATTCAATAATGTAGCCAGTGATTGGAGCACCACCGTCGCTATCCGGCTTCTGCCATTTGAGATCTGCATGGTCCTTGTCCCAATCAGTAAGTTGTACGTCCTTTGGCTTCGAAGGTTCATCTAAAAAATATTTTGCCATAGTCATTTAACCTTGGTCATCTAGGTAAATAATTCGACAACAATATTTTTCAAGAATACGTACCCCATGGATCTTTAGCCAGTACAGGCTTGGCGAAAAGACCAGGTTCACTAGGACCAATCTTATTAACAGCACGAATTCTAAACTTATAGGTCTTTTTAGCGATAAGATCTTCTACCTTGACTTTAGTGGGTTCCCCGTATGAAACTTCAGCCACATTATCCCAACCAGCTTTAAGTGACAAATCCTGAAAGGAAAATATATTATTTTTATAGTTGTTTTCAGCTAGGTTCCAAATCTGCATGAACATTAAATGAATTATAAAATCTATGTTTTTCTTTATTGTCTCTAAATAGAGGAATATGTGTCTTACCTGTCTTTCGATAATATATTTGACAATAGGTGATCCACCGTCATCTTCAGGAGACTTCCATGAAACAACACATGACGTTTGGAACACATCGGCAACCTCTACATCGCGTGGCATAGTTGGCACGGATTGCATGATAATAGGGACATCCTTAGTGTCTTCGCCTTGGGCATTAGATAATTTAATTTGGTATTTTCCAGAACCTTCTCTAGTTGGCTTTTTGATCTTGA
>DWPT01000548.1:0-23254 GCA_018251895.1 Agathymus mariae mariae
CCAGTTTGAACTCCTTACTCCACCTTACAACTGTGGAATATGGAGGAGCAGAGTCCCCCAATGTTTCCACTAAGTCTACGTGAATTTCTTTCGTAGACATTTTTTCAGGCAGAGGCACTTAATGACGGCTTTTATTTCATTTTTCTCCATTTTGATGTGATCTGTTCGTCTGCTTGTGTTTGAATGAACGTATCTTTCAGAAAAGGTAACCTATTTATATAATTTTTTTGCTCGCTACTAGTGAGGGTATACATGAGTGAAAACAATAGATTCCACGTAAATAGGCACTGCAATAATACCTGTTTATTGTTAGTTTTTGATCGCCCCTCGTACATGAACTATCTTTTACGCATCCAGTCAAAATGCAGGTAGTTTTATTAGCAGAAAATTCCGCTCCGTCAATAGTGACACCGCATCTTTACTGAACTAGAGTACGGGGATAAAGCTTAAGATAATCCAGTCTTTCGTTGAGGATGCTCTTTGTGATTGCAAAAGGAATCTCAACAAAGAAATGGTAACAATTTTTACTGTCGCATATCTAAGTAATGCTTGAGAAATGATCAACGTAACATTGTATCTAGTTCGAGGTTTTGTGCTTTTAAATTTCCTTTGCAGTAAATGGAATAAATTCTGAAGTAGTTTTGATTGGATAAGTTCAAAATTGATAAATCCGTAGTAACCTCAATGTCTACCTTATTGGAGGTCACCAGTATGCGGGCGTGCATCCGGAGTGGCTGGTATAGTCACGGTGTTTTCAGGTTTAATACCTGGAGTATGAAGGGAACAAAGGAATTGAGGGCTCGGTATTTGCTTTTACACTTATTTAATTCATAAAACATAATGAAAACTGCGTGTCATTTTTTTTCAATCGAGTAGTCTACCACTAATATTGTACAGATAGAGGGCAAATTTTGTAAGTTTGCGTATATGCGAAAAGTAATCTCGGGTACCTCGTCATCTATCAGTAAAACTCTTTTGCCATTTGGAATATACGTTACAGAAGTAGATTATATATCAAGTGTGTGTAGAATAATTAATGGTTGAGCCCAAATGAAATCGGGACTGCCGCTAGTGTTGTATAACAGAGTGCATGAATTATGATAACATTATTTATTTTTATTTACTGTATTTTTGTATGGTCTATGATTTAATATATACACGTACATACATACGTAAAAATACATAGGACGACAACCTTTGGGTCTGAAATCATAATCTGTCAGAATTAGCCATCATAATTATCATCATAATAACACGTAACTGTCCCGCTGCTGGGCTCGGGTCTCCTTTCATGATGAGAGGGGTTAGGCCATAGTTTTCACGCTGGCCAAGTGTGGGTCGGCAGACTTAAATAGATCGTCAGGTATGCAGGTATTCTCACGATGTTTTTCTTCACCGAAGTAAGTGATCATTATGTTATTTATCTTATAAAGTAACACTGAAGGCATCACTAATGCGTTGTCAGCCAAGAAAGATGAAAGAAAAAAGATAAGAAAGAAAGAAAGAAAAAAATAAAGTTTTTAAGCGATCGAATAACGAGTTCGCCATAAAAAAGTCAGCAACAGAACAGTGAAGAGAACTTGTACAACGCAGCTCGCAAGTTAACTGGAAGGGCGGAGCGGGAATTTCGCGAACTTTGTTGAGAGGGCTCTCGCTGATGTCGAGGGCTGTTTCGAAACTAACAGTGTAGGGTTATTATTTTTCACTTAATGTTTTGTTTTGTGTCAGGACTAAAAGGTTCGAAGTAACACCGCAAGGAATTTATTAGCTTCAATAACTCATGAATAGATAGACATATATACATCCTATGTATTAATATATTTGGACTGAAATGAAGAGTTGTAGACGCCATAGCCCAGTCGATTGACCTAGCCTGCCGAGCGTGGGGTACTGACAAATAATTGTTTGTTCATGAGTCGTGGGTGTTTGTGACATCATGTTTGTGTACGTCCATGCCTCCTGCAAAACAGGGATTCCTAGCGCGAATGCTTTTTATTTACAAAATTAAAAACATAATAATTCAAAAATCATTTACATATTTTGTATTTTTTTCCTTCTACAATCGTTTCTAAAAGGCACCTTATCAATATTAGGAATTCCTTAATAAGATAATAAGAGCAAAAGAAACCTTTAATCATATAGTTTTAAACCAAATTATGACAATTACAAATGACTTTTAATCCCCACGGAAGCTATTGCAACGCCATTACTTCCAGGCGTTCTTGTGAATCCACAAAGCTCAGAAGAAGTTATGTAATTTATCACTAGCGCCGATCTATGCAACCGATTGCTTCTATGTTGTTTATTGCGGTCGATATACAATTGACATAACGTCGGACTATGGGCACAGGATTTAATTAATTGACGACCCCCTGCAAGGTACCGGTCTGTCCTGTACTTGTTATTTGAGAACTACAGGGAAGTCTTACAACAGACGACTATGTTAGTATAGTGAGGGTAATTAATGGTTCATTGCTATAAATACTATAGCAAATAAACAATATAATTCATACAATATACAAACGGACAAACATTTTCAAAACGATCGAATTGATGTCAGTGTGTCATAAAACGAATATTTATCATGAAATTTGACAATAAATGGAATTTACAGATATTACAGGTTTTGTATATAGCTTGTCATCTGCGCAATCAAGTGTTTTGACTATATATTAATTTGCATTATTATCGGTCAAGCCGTTTTTGAGTTATCTCGAGATTTATACGAAAATCTTAACAGATTTATATAGTACTAGCAAATGCCATCGCTTCGTTTAGGAAAAACTACCTTAAGCATCTGCATTTTTCTGTATTAATTCATAACTTTTTTTATTTATGGTCGGATTGAAATGAAACAAACTCAAAGTATTAAGCGATGCTTATTGCAATACATTAGTGAAAACCACAACGAAATCGTTTAAGCCGTTTCTGAGATTAGCGGGAATAAACGCACAGACAAACAGACAAATATTCTAACAACTATTGCTTTATGTTCTATTGCGTCAATAAATGTCTCTAATAATGTTTTTTCTCATATACGGTTCATGTATAGAAATCGATCAGTTAGAATTTTATTATTAGTATAGATATAGATATTAGCAGATTTAGTTCCTGTTTGCTTTTCCTGTCTTCAAGAATGCTTAAAATAACTCGTGCGCTTACTATACTGGTCTACATCGCCATAATAACTATTCATTCTTGAATTAATAATAGTAAAGTTCGTTAATAGCGTACATATGCAATAAAAGAAAATATGTTTACAAATATATGTGATGAATACACTGAAACATTGTGTCTTTGACTAATTATGTGTAGATTTTGAACTCGTTTTGTTATAAACAAAAAAATGTAACCAATATTTAATTTACACACCAATGTGTTACGTGCCCTATAAGCAAACTCCATGTCACCCTGAAACATTTGCTTAACTGATGACGTCGGTACAGAATAATGAAGACTTAATTTTACATTGTTCTCCATAAATACAATACGCATTAATGCTTGCGCTTAAACAAATATGCCAACAAACATTTCAATTACAGGCCATTGTTTCGAGGAATTGAAAATAAAACTGACAATTAATTTATTTTCAATATCAAAACGCCTGCCACTGGAAAGTAGGCTCGTTTGGCCTATTGTTAAAGTAGGAATTAAAATGTTTGGCAGCTATGTTTGCGTGGTAAGGTTTAAACAGTTGCACTATGTTGTCTCATGGGGTGTCATTGTTGGTCCTTACATATAAATAGGGGTTTGGAGTATTCGTAGTGTGTATAGTATATACCGGATCGGTCTCAAGACCACCACGATGCTGCCAATACTAGCGGTTATACTCGTCGTTGCGCATGTAAGTTTTTTATTCTTCACCGTATACATTTTATGTAAACACCTGTATGCGTTCGTTCTATCAAAAATCTAGTTTGTGTTCATTTGAATCAAGGATGCCTAAAATATTTTGTGCCAGAGACCCCTTTTTCCGAAATGAAGTGATATCTCACACCGCTATAGCCGAATTACTATAAAAATGGCATCTCTATTTTTACATATAATAAATTATTACTTAGCAAAAAAAGATATGTAACACAAGTTGTATACTTATAAAGTATGTTGTCAGTTTCAAACAAGAACTCGTGTTACTTAATGGGGCTCGATTTTTAGACATCGTCTACCCTCAAAACTAGTGTTCGTTTGTGTCGACCCTTGGGAAACCTATATCGACCCCTTGGATCACTTTGAAATCCCTGTTTTAAATACTATAGCCGTGGTCTGTAATTACCAACAAACATACGGACTGCTCATTGTTATTTCATTGATAGAACTAGGACATATATATTTAATCAGTTTGGTTCATCGTATCATGTCGTATTATAAAGATAATTGTAACACGTTTTTAAGTGTCAAAATGGTTTTGAATAAATTCCATTAGACCCGCACGATTGAGAAGCATCTACTTACCTCAAATATGCATCGTTAAATCGTGAGCTCGCCGCGTTTTTTAGTCCGACAACGCGTCGGTGTAGGTCTTGATGTTAGTTAACATGGCGTGGCTAGTCTACCTAGTACGCTAGTTGTGCCGGCTATTGTTGTACTCCTGTAAGTTATAGTTTATGCCGCTTGGCTACCTTAGCGGCTGACACGCCCGTCCAAACTCGCACGTACCTCTACGGCAAATTTTTCAAAATTAATTTCAAAATTAAAAACGAACTAGCGGGCTCCTCCGACTTCGTTCTGGTTGAATAGTTATTTATATGTACATTGTTATTGAAATTTTTATGTTTTTTGCGTTGATTACACATCATTAGGCTTACCGATATTTGATATATCATCTGCGCAATCATGTATTCTCACTACATACCAATTCTCATTAATATCGGTCAAGTCATTCTTGAGTTATAACGGGAAATGCATACAGACAAAAATTTTCAAAATGGTCATAAAAAGAATATTTTTCATAAAATTTGTAAAAAAAAAATTGAATGTACAGACAGACACCATGGATTTACATAGTAGTATAGTTTATCATTTGCTTCCGTGACGAAAACCTTCATAAAAAAGTGACCTGAGAATTCCCTACAATGTTCCCAAAAGTGTGGAAAGTCAGCCTATTCGAAATAAGCCCGCGTAACAGACTATAGACTTAACCCTTCTCATTGTGATACGAGACATTATGCGTTGTATGGCCGATGCCGTTGGGCTTCGAGTATTCAACTTCTTGGTCCAACTTGATCTTGTTCCGTGCACCTGGATCTTAAATACTGCTGTATCTCTCGTCATAAGTGAAGTCTCTATTTTGCATGCGTTTTCCTACAAACTAACAAACACTTCAACCTGAAAGAAGAGTAGCTTATAACTTTAAAAAGGTACTCAAATCTTCGCGTGATAAATAAAATATTTACACAGCTTCCGATCCTCCCTCATACCTCTATAAAACTCGTCGCTAAAACAATTGTTTATTAAGTAAACATTTATGTAAATGGCAACACGAATATCTGTGTACTATAGACGGTAAATACGCCATAAGTTTTCTCAATAAGCATTTTTGCGAAAATGTACCGATTTACATGAAAATATGTAAGGTTTTGACGTTGAGCCGGCGTGAAAAGGGTTGTGGAAATATGGTGTTAAATCTGTCACTCGGCGCGTTGTAGATCCATGGGTTTCCGGGAGAAATGAATATAATTCTAAAATGATTTGGTTCACCAGGAATATAGGTAGGCTTGAATATTTTATGCAATTCAACTAAAATAGGATTTATTATTCACAAACGCAACTTTTTTTTACTATAAAAAGAAATGCGTTTCATTTGTTGTCTAAATCAGCTAAACTCAACCTGCAGCACGCCGGGCTTTTGTGGTCGGGCTATCTGGTGGTTTAAACCATTTTGAATTTCGCGCCTATAAGAAAAAATTATAGCGCGCTGAGTATATAGGTTCAACATGACACGAACGCACTGCGTTTTGCAGCGCTATTATTGATACCGTAATTTGCTGTGATGTCCGGTTTTTGTTTATTTACAGTAGAAGTCTGAATAGATTACATCATCACGTCATTTGAGTATTTTCATAAGTACGAAAGTCGTTTCTGAGATTAGCGCGAACAAACGCACCGGCAAACAAACAAAAAATTTAACGACTATTGTTTTGGGTTCTAATAAAGGCCTCTAATAATATTTTTTCCCATATATCGTTCTTATACAGAAAGCGAGCAGTTAGAATTTTATTATATGTGCAGATAAACAGAACTAGAAAAACCCAGTTCTAAAACAATGTAGAAGTCAAACCTAAGCGTAAGACGTAGTTTTCGTGAAGCAACGCGAGTTTTGTTGGCTAGTTGTGTACTGTAGTACTATTATAATAAAATTTCATGAAAGAACATAATCCTTACATGTTATTTCTTTATTAATTGCTGAAAAGTCGACAGACTTCCGTAAAGTAGACGCTTTATAATAGTACATATATCGTACATCAAGTAACGAACTCATTACGCAAAATAACATGCTTCGACATCGTGTCAACTGAATCTATTTCATTCTTTACTACGCATTTATGATATTTCCAAAATTAACTTTCACCTGAAGTAGCGTTATTGCCTTGGAAGTACGGTTCAATTTTGTTTACCACACCGAAGCGCGACAGTCAGAATTGGTTCAGAAACACGGTCGTATGATATTCAATGACGAGCCTATATTTGCATGTCATTAGGGTCCACATTTGTGCGGAATTTGACATGTAAATATTCCAATATTTGGGGCAATGGAGTTGTCACACTGACAGCGACTGAGCGGCTGATATTTTAATCACATGAATTCATATGGTTTGGACGTACAAAGAGACGATTAATCACTGACTATCTCTTTACCATTTGTAATAAATAAGATGTGGAAGGTATCCTGATTTATTTTTTGTAAAAATCATTCGGTAATTACACTTTATATATTGCAGTATTTTATTCGTAGTATAGGAAATATCAACTAATACAACATAATCTAAAAAATTAAAACTTTAGAAACCAAATTTACAAACTTTCTACAAAGTTACAGTTACAAATTTGAATTCCCAATCGAACAGTAGATGAGCATCTTCCGCTATTTATAGTCGTTCGTACTTTCCAGAACATTCAGTGAGCACACATAAATAATAATTCTTGTATATGCAACAGTTGACTTAATAGGCATCTTACGTTACTCGCAGAATGTTTGTGAAATTACTTCGTAACACTAGCTACCTCTTTCTGTCTACAATGGACCGTGAAATGTTGCAGTATGAGGAAGCCAGTTAAAACAAATATTGTTTTTGGTTGATCGCTAATCTTGGTGCTATATCCATTTGAGGTGGTCACTTCGACGGTTGGCCCCTAGCCCGTTTGTTGGCTATTTAGATGAAACAACATTGTTGCTCGTTACCCGTCGCCGATGAGACGTATCAGTATAGTCTTTACGTGATTCTCGTCACGTCTCTGATTTATTGATATAGATACTTACGATATAAACTTGTAATATTTTCGGGAGCTATTTTGGAATGATACAAATATCAGCGAGCGGAAAATTTTGATATGTCAACGAAAACATGAATTTTATTATTCTGCGAAATGTATTTTCGCTGTTGACTAACTACCCTGTATATTAGAAATATCTGAAATCAAATTAAATAATATTATATAAAATTTTATTCAAAGTTATTTTTCACAAATTCTTTTCGAACTACTGCATGACACATGTGAACGTTAATTCATTATCTCTGTATGTAATTTGTTCAACTGTGTATAACTTGTATAAATGAATACGTTAGTGCCTAGACTATATGTCTAGCGAAAAGTTGTTTAGCATGTATGACTGCTTCTTGCTGAAGGCCTCTTTAGTGTTTACAACATTTGGAGAATTAAATTATTGTTTGTATATAACCAACAGAGCGCAGTCGCTGCCCCGTCAGTCGCTGTAAGCGCTTACCCAGTCAACGAATTACCTGTCGTGCCAGACAACGGTCGCTTTGTCAACAGGTTAGTCTTTAGATAAAACGCAGTAAAGTTATATATCTCATTTTCACGAACAAAGAAAATCTTATTTCCATTCGTTGTCAAAGATCTAAAATTTCCATTTAACAGTATAAAAGGCTGATGCTGGTCACGAAGGACGCGGTGAGTTGTTGAATAACGGGTTTGGTTAAAATTGTTGGTCTAAAAATAATCTATTATTTTTAGTATGGGGGGGATTCAACATATTTTTGTATTTCCAATGGGAAATTTTGTGGTATAACTCACTGTAATAATAATAACGCTAAGGTATTTGTGATTGCATCAATGCCTCCCATGCAATGATTAAGATTTTTAACCATGCGGACTCTACTAAAACTACACATTAAGATTGATAATTCTTCCAACAGTTTCATCATCGATGGCTCAGCCGCCTATCTCGATTCCGCCGACCTCCCACTATACGTTGAGATGTTATGGTCTATCTTCAAGGACATGTCTAACTCTGGTGACCTTTCCACTGAAACCGGTGCTGTCATCTACACCATTGTGACCATGGGAGAGCTCGTCAGCGGCATCCCTGGTGATGCTTGCGATAATGCAGCTGTGAGTAAAAGTCATAGAAATAAAGTTCTTGCTCAGCCATATAATATTGATTATTAGTCTGATCATTAGCTAGATTTAATTATTACTCTGATGCTTTTACAGACGATCATCTTTAGTAGAAGTGGTAGTGATTTGAACGTCGGTAACCGTCTCGCCAGACTTTAGACGTCTTCTGCACGCACCTGACATTTTTCCAAATTATGTGCGCCATACAAATTAATTATCACTTCAGAGAAGGGAAATCTCGTGAGGAAACCTGCAGACTTAAGAGTTCTCCATTCTTAAAGGTGTTAAAACCCTTAACCTGCATCTACCCGGGGTCGTGAACTTTTGGGTTAACAACATTCATTGTGAGCGAAGACTCGACTCCAGTAATTGGACAATTATGGGTTGTAATGATGACTATAATAATTTCATCGCAGAATCGGCTGTAAGTCAGTTTAGTGATGTTACAGAATAACTCATCTGATCCCAAGAGTGTCACCGCTTAGACGTTTAATTATTGTCATATTTCTGTTAGTAAAAAAACGATGTAACACACGCCATATTGTCACTTTAGAATAAACTATAGATATCAAGAAAACAGTATCGTATAAAACATGTAAATACCAATGATAGGTATTTCCATAATATTGTTGTGTTGCAGCTCATCAATGCTTACGCATACGCTGTCAGCACTGGCAACAAAGCCGGTCTGCAGCAAGCCCTCGACTCCTTCGTTGGTCGTCTCTCCACCTACATCGACCTCATCACTCAACTTTTGGTCAATCCTAGATCTGTCAAATTCACCGTGAGTACCCACAAATATATGCTTAACTTAATTTGATGTAGATAAATAAATTTTGTTAGGTTTGATAATATTAGGACACTTGTTCATCTATATTGCAATTTCATGACACCCCTAAGCGAAAGTACTCTCTTATCCGTATTTTCAAGATGGCTAGGAATTAAAATATTGTGGACTGATACTGGACATACCCCGGGCGTTATTACAGTGGTTACATTGTATATGATACGATTTAATAATTAATGAATACAATCTATAGTTTTGTATATTTTTGGCCTTCAATTATTACTATTGCTTCGTAAATTTCTTCGTCTATGAAAGAAGAAGCGGCGTAATAATTATAAAATAAATATTAAAATATTCATATGATAATAAATATTTGTGGCAACGATTTATTAACTTTTAACTATATTAACTATATTAACATATCACTTAAATAATTATTGTTACAAAGACAAGTAATAGAAACAAAATAAGTTTTAAACAAATATTTAAATTAAAACAAAATTGTACAATACGAAGTTAAAACCGTTCAGCTGGTTATAAAAATTACGGAGTCGCACACATATTCCTTCAATGTGAGGCGATTGTCAAGATAGCTAAACATTTTCTTCGTAAACCATAAAGGAATTCTGAGAAATCGGTGGAAAAGTAAAGAATTGGAACACGCTTGCTTTTATGCTTATCCAGTAAAGTACTAAGGCGATGGAAGTTCAGCAACGTGTATGCTTATAGCTAGATGTTCAATAGGGTTATTCACCAAGATTGATACTTCACTTGTGGCAGTGAATAAATTTAAATTCGACCTGTGAATTATTTTTTTTAATTTCATTGTAAAATTATACGTGTTATATTATTCAACAATGTATCATTTAGAATTGAATTATCGTTTGTCACAGTTAATCCAAAATATTTAATATTGACAACGGCTAATGAGACGTCCTTTCTTTTAATTTGCCGTACTCTTTGTTGTTCGTAAGGTTCTTATAAATGTCTCTTTAACACATACGAATGTAAACTTTGGAATTCAATAATCATCAAATGAAATTCTCACTCGGCCATGGTGGTGGCTTTTATAAACGGTGGTGATGATAATAGGTGTGCAAAATCCTTGAAAGAGTATTCAAGAAGTACTTTCGTATTGTGTTAATGATTATTATTGTGTTTTGTTAAACAGGAAGAAAGAATATTTATTTTTATAATCTACAACACTTAGACACACGACACAGAACATAAAAAATATACAACAAAAATAAATAAATATTATAAATAAAAGCTAAAACAATAATAAAATTAACAAAAAAAGATAACTTTTTTATGCCGTGGTTTGCGTCTTTGTGTGTTCTGGTTGTTAAATGTATTTTTTACACAGACTGGACCACGGGGTAAATGCTTGGGAGGTGGCAGAACATACCAATTCGAGGAAGCCTGGGACGGAATTCTGAACGACTCCAATGCATTCCAAATTGGGTAAGTCGTCCAGAACCATTTTTGATTTGAAGGCCAGCGAAGAAGCTGATCGATCATTTGATCATTAGTGCTAAATGCTACTCAACACTTTTATAATAGGAGGATCAGCAACAAACGATGCCAGCCTAGAAAGAAGTATGTCCGCTTAACGACTGGTTCTCCGACACTGTCGTTAAAACAAGTTAAGCGTACATCACTTCGAAAAACATGAGGTTCGTGACAGTTCAGTGATTTGAACGTCTTAGTTTTTCGCACCTGGCTGGAATCCTGCAGACACCTTGATTTTTTTAATGTTCTTATTACAAATTAATAACTACTTTTTCTGGTGACGAAATATATTGAAAAGAAACCTGTGAACCTGAGACTTCTCCATAATGTTTTCAATGGTGTGTGTGACAGGAGAGCCTCACTGAGCAGACGTCTTTGGTCAATGTGGTTTAAAGGGTATAGTCAACCTTTATCTTTCACATTTAGCAAGGCAAGTGATTTGATGCAGCAGTTGGGAGTTTTTCCTTTTGGTTCTGCGAATTTTTCTAAATGCGAGAGGAGACCTGAGCTCAGCAGTGGGACGACATAGGTTGTAACGATGATGATGATGATAAGTTGGAAGTTGTCACGTGATGATACAAGACGAAAGTAGTATAAATGTAAGTCTTTCGAATTGAAAAAGTTTAACCCACTCTTATTGCTTTGGTTGGTTGATTGTCATTGTTGAAGAACGTGTGAAGTTTTCAACTAATTTTTTGGCGAATTCCGATCAACAGTCTCTTGAATGAGGTGTACTGCGTCGCAAGACGAATGTACAACGCCTTCAGCATCACCAGCAACAACGTGGCAGCAGCCGTCACCGCCGCCTCCGTCCCACCTGTCAACCAGCTCGCACAGAGCAGCCTCAACAACTTGGTTAGAGTAAGTCTCTACCAATATTTATTATAGATTTTTATAATAATTATGTGAATGATCCAATTCTTTCATAATAAAATGTGACAAACTGGACAATATCCAGTATAATTGAAATAAGTATGGCACAAGTTTTATGACCCTAAGACATAGTCCGAATTTGCATCGTAGGGCTTCAAAATTTTACCACTTTCTTTTTAACATTTGAGACCTAGATTTTCCGTTTGATAAGTTCGATAAGACCGTGATCCGTCTAATTCTAAAATCGGAAGGTACTGATAATCTAACGAGCTATAACACATAAATGCATCCAATTTTTTTCTTACAGTTCTTAAGAGCGGTCGCCAGCGGAGATAACCCATCTCAAGTTGCAGCCACCGCCAAGGCCAGCCTAAGTCAGGCTGTCGCCACCATCTCCATCTAGATTGATGTGAACTTTCTACAATATATATAGTATGCCATATATGTTGATATAAACTTGTTAGCCTGAAATATTTTTATTTACATATATATATATATATATATAAGGTGTATAAAATAACAGAACAAGGTTGTTATAGTGAAAGCACTGTCTGTTTGTTGTCGGTTTCCTGAGAGCGCAGTAAGTGTAATTTATTGATATTTAAATATAATTTTATAACAATCACTACGACATTGGCTTTTATTTCGGATCTGATTTTTTTTTCTTAATAAAGATGTATCCAATTTTTAAGTTTGTTTTTAATTTTTTTGTCTCATACTTTAAAGCCTAGTTATATAAGCGATGTTACGCGTAACTCAAGCGATAATATCTATGGAAGTTACGTAACTTCCATAGATACGCGTTCATGCTAAGGCTATAGGCAGCGGGCGCCATGGCACCTGAGATTATTAAATATCCACAGCGGTTGTGAACGTGGCTTATATCTGCTTTTGCTAAAAGCGCGAACCCAGAAAGCATTGTTTTTAGCAAAGAAACAAAAGATAGTATTAAGGAACACAACAAGTAACAGATATTAAATTCAAATTAAAAATCATTTGATTGTTTAGGTATTTTGCAAATAAACTTATGCATGCCATTTCTTAATTCTACTACGGTTTCAAACAGGTGCGTTAACTGTGAGGAGTAGAAACAGCGAAAGAAACTGTTCGGCACATCTTTCATTCAACATATGACAATTATGTATTAAGTAAATTTTAATATAATAAAAAATACTGCGCAGAAATTAAATTCCCGGACTTGGGTAATGTATTGTACCGTTTGTATGTTTAAGGAGGCACTGTGTGCGCTTACTATTGAAATGGCACAAAACTTACAGCTTACACACATGTGGTACGTGGTCTACACATATTTCATCATTTTGAAAGGGACAAAAGCGTCATAGTATGACGGTATAATGTATATTTGAGATAATAGATAAGAATACTTGTAAACATCATGATATATTTTTAAATTGTGTTTACCAATCACTTATATCTAAGCACTGCGATATTAGTTATTTGAATCTCAATTTCATATGTGGATGTTCTAAATTGGAATTGCGTATGTACTTTTATTTGACGTGTAAACTAGAAGGCTGCCTGCCATTACAAAATATACACACGATAATTAAAATACTTGAATAGGTACTCACAAATGTTCTGTTCTGCTTGAAATGATTGGTCGCACATTTATTACCTTCATTACCAGTGTACCAGTAACGTTGCAATAAAGTTTCTTACATTTTTACAACATAATGTTATGTGAGTTTATTTTATTTTGAAAGAGGTTCTTTTAGCATTAAAAATAATCTTGTACTTTACCCATTCTCTTGCTGACTGTACTTTTTAGTGATTAACGATCTATCTACGTCCCCTTACTGTTCTGTGTAGAAAATTCAACCTGTTTACAGATGTCACGTTTGGCTGAACTACTCCAAACTGTGCTAGTCGTATAGACGATTGGACACTCGAGGGTATTGAGCTGTATCCACAATATCAAATATGCAAACATTCCTATTCGAAGCATCGGCAGAATTTATAGCGTGAGACGAATTGCTGTCACAACCCATTGTTGTATCGCTTACGATTATGTTTTAGGCGAATAAAATTAATTTCGAGCCGCTTCAGGTATTTACATTTTACATTAAATTTAAGTAACTCTTCAATCCGTAATGGTTTCACCGTTTTAATGACTATGCACGTTACGAGCAGTCATTTAAGTCATCTAGTTTATATTAAGTCTTCGAAAATTTTGTTTTAACCTGTAATAATTAAGTTGCCCGCCCCCCCCACCAATCAAATGGGAGCTAACTTGAAGGAAACAGGGGAAAGTCGTTAAATTCAGAGAGGTGAAGTTCGAAAAGCGTCAATTAAGGGAAGCTCATGTCCAAGATTGACTGAAAGATATAATCTGGAATTTGTAACGCCACAGATGTATAATTATCTTAATAAAACTTTAAGATAGCGATTTGAGAACAGCGAACATAAAAATATAAATAATGTCAGAGACCTATTAATGCTACGAGAGTTAAAGGTAAAAGGGGAGGAGCATGTGTTTCCGTTTCTTTTATATAATATCAGTGGAATGCTAGTACTACCAGTGTCAGTACTAGTTGAATTATGATATATATATATATATGTCATATAGTCTATGTGCATCCCGAATAGTATAATAACTTTTATGTAGTACACACCTAGCAAATCTGCTCACCAGCACCCAGGGTCGACTGGTAGTGAATGCTATTAGCTGTTAAGCTGTATTCTTTTTTTTATTTTATCTTACAATCAAAGATAAATAAATACCTTTGAAATAGTAAAATATTATATATTTGTATAGATTTACCTTGATTATGGTCTCTTGCACGGATTACTGAATTACACGAAGTTCTTTCCACAATACGTGCGTAATTAAAACAAATTTATCATTTACTTCACTGATCAAAAATAGCGTGACAATACTGATACTAAAAACTTATGCTTTTTCAAGGTAAATTCTTGTAATTTGCACTGAGCTAGCTCGGTAGACTACGCCACCAACTAATTTCAAAAGAAATCTTGGGGGCTAGGAGACTTGCCGGTGCGGTTCACAAGAACCATAGCGCCATCTTTTATCGTGTTACCGAAAATCGGCCTACTAGCATTTATTTTACAGCGTCTTGTAAGGCACAAATCTAGTGCATAGCATTAAAGAATTTAACCACATTTCGCCATTTCTCGGCGAGTGGAAAACTTTCAAATGTCCCATGTACGTTGTTTGTCCAAAGTGCTGCAGTCGAGTAAGAATTAAACATTCATTTTTATTTTGCTGCAAGGGAACCGGGCCAAGTTGTACCGTTTATTTCGGTTTAAGATTTTTATTTATTAACACAAATGCTGTACGAATAGATGTTTACTTTTAAAATAATGGAAAATGACCGTTTAATTTCTTGCTGTACTGAAATTGTTGCTTCTGAATCGGTAATAATTTTAATTTTCACTACATATGGCTCATGTAATGTGCATTTCATAAGCTGAAGGGAAAAGCAGAGATAATTGACCAGATGAATATTGTTTGTTGATAAATTATGGAATTTGGATTTGAGGTTGGGTACATTTTACCACCACATTACTCACATACTTTGTTTTCGTCTCGTTTTTCTCATCGCTGAGGGTCGTGATTTTCTAGTCGTGGAATTATCTTCCGCTTTACAGTGTTTCGCCATTTATATCTACATACCTTTGGCAACATATATTGCGTGGTCTCATTTGGTGTTCAAACTGGCACCAATGTGACCAGACCATCCACCAATTTGTTTGTTTTATCTATAGAACTTACTAAATGAGGGTTGTCGTTTCCACTAATTGCAATCCTTTTATCGAATTAGAAAAATTTATGTTTTTTTGGATTATATTTTTGAAACCGTAAGTAAACTTATAATTCAGTCGTTTCGTTACAGTTAAAACGTTTGTTTTTATGATGCTAAATAAATGAAAAGCCGGATATTGCGAACAAAATAGTGACGTGGAGTGGCAGAAATTGTCTTGTTTCACTTCTAAGGCAGAGTCGAGCGTGTTACATAAATTGCTCTCTTTATTTATTTCTCTTTATTATTATTTATATTAAATTCATATGGAATAAGTTTCATTTTCATGTATTTCTCAAACATGCTTACTTTATCTAACCCAACACATATTTAATCTTACGTTAGTATTCTTGAGAACTTATTTTTTACAGTTTCTTAAGAGGCTTCAAGCTTCCTCTAATTCTAATGCATACTTTTATATGCAACGCGTTATATTTGCTCTCGTGTAATTAACTATTCAGTAAGTGAAGAATTTTTATGCACTGAGCATTGTAAATGTGCTCGTAATTTTAAAATTGTAAATGTGCTCGCAAGAGCAATCGCTCTTTGTTAAAAATTTAATAAAATCAAAAATGGGATACGCTGGCTTTGTACATGTTGGTGCACGTGCTAGAGTTTGTCTCTTTGAGGAAACAGATCTGACGTCATTTCAGCGAAACTAAATGTGACTATAAGGGTGACTGTAAAGTGTAATAGTTCTGATTCGACAAGTATGCTAGAAGAATATATGTTTAAAAATAAAACTTCTGTAGATAGGTTTGGATTAAATTTCAATCAAAAAATCAAAGACCATTTTATTTTTAACTTTTTGGGATAGTGATAATGTGATGATCAATTTGCTTAATAACATTCTTATTACTGACTGAATGAACATATAACAGTTTTCACAGGCCTAACGCATATTTGTATTATAATATATTGAATATGTTAATATATATATATATATATAATAAAATACATTAATAATCTTTTGATATTCCTTACGATGAAAAATAAAAAAAAAAGTTCATATCTTATTATCACCAATATTATAATTGCATTTATTATAGCTGTTAACAATATTATTTTGATGCATTAACTAGATTTCTGTATCGTGAAAATGTAAATTGTTGTAACTATACATTTATTTTTAATTTTATACAATTTCTATGTTTTATTATTATTATATTATCACATCATTTAATCAAGTTGAAATGTATAATGTAGATAACATTATAACGTCTATTAAATTTTTGTATTTTCACGATTAAATTTTATTGTAAATACTTACTTTTATATTTACTGAAAATATTGAACTATATTTCAATTATTATTATTTTATTACGTAATTTATTCATATTGAAATTTATAAATTAGATTTTTTTAATATATAAATTCCAATTCCAACTCGATTACATACATTATATATTATTAATCACCATCTGTATAACAAATATAAATTATTCTAAAAGATGTGTGAATAACCTGTCATTTAGTATTAAGAAGACTCTTATTCTATGTATTTTGGTCACCATTGTGAGCACATCCGACGCTCTACAAGTAGACACCTGAATAAACTTCAAAGCGGAAGTTATTATAAATTCTTCGCTCCTGAATAAGTTTAATGTTATACTTGAAGCGGTTCGAAACGAGTGCATCTTGAATTATACGAATATATATGCTTCCACTCCAATATATTCTGCTTGCGAATAAATGTTTAGAAGTAATGTTGATATTTGACCATATGTTTTGCTAAAACAACGTGTATTGTGTGTGGTTTTGAGGTTAGCGGAAATTAAAATGTGATAGTATATCGTTTTGATGATGGTATCCATTGGTATCAATCCTCATCTTCGAGTTTTCAGTCTCCACTAATAGCGTACTTCGGAACAATATCGATTCCACCACCAGTGTTTTCCAGATGGTAATCTTGTATGGTGGTGGAGTTTTTTTTTTTCTAGCTAACTAGTTAGTTATAAACATGTTTTAATTGCTATTTTTGTAACTTTGTTGGGAATTCATGATTTTTACATTTTTTACTAAGCACTGTCAAGTTCTATGTGTGAAGTTGTTGTTGTCTTGTGTTGTGAAACGGTATCTAAGAACATAAACCGAACTAAAGGTAAATTTAACGGCCTCGTCGGTCTCCAGTGCGTGTATTCCCGTATCCGTGGTTCATGTTAATAAGTGGAAATATTGATTTAAAATCGTGAGTACCCGTCACAGTTATATTGTAATATTTAGCATGATATAAGTTTGAGATCATATTATGAACTTGCTATGTCAGAAAGCAATAATAAACGGTTTTAATACCTAAATCTTGTAAGTTTTATTATCTTTCTCGTGTTTTACATGTGTCCGCGTGACTGTGACCACTCATAATCCATGGCCTGTCGTTTGTCAGTCGTTTAGAAAAACAATGAAAAGGGCAAGCAAAAAAGTACCTTACAAAATGTAATTAAATATTTGAGACGGTAAAATGATTAGTTCGGGCTAAAGTTTTTTCAAAACATTAAACATTTAAATTTTGCTCGTACTCTTTCATAATGTGAAATAAAAAGCCACGGGAATGTTACACAAATCCGGCCGAAACAGCTGTCGTCGGCACGAAACTTAACCATATTTACATAATTTTAAATACAAACCGTATTTTAAAAAAGGTATTTCGATTTAAAAATATGCAAATTGAACAAAAGGTCGTATTTGTTATGCCTCAATGGAAAATATCAAAATTCCAACTTATGTAATTTTTCCTTTGAAGCACTAACGAAGCGCTATAAACAGTCAGTCGGAAATATATATATTTTTAGATTAACGGGTACGTTCCTCATAAAACAAGCACGATTTTTATGTATTTTTGCGATGATCGAAAAAAGATGTATAATTTAAACCTAATGTTTAAAAGGTTTACCTGGTATGTGAACGAGTGCGTTGTCTTTGTAGGAATTTTGGTTTTGATAGAAACAGTGTTTCCGGAGATGGTATAAAAAAAGAGTCTTTCCTGCAAAACATCAAAATGCCCAAATTTTTAGTGAAGCCCATGTAGTAGATCCATCGATATTCACCAGTTTAAATTTTTTTTTTACTTTTTTCAAATCTGGTGTGACGGAATGTCAGAAAGATAAATAAACAGACGCACAAACATGCATACATACACAAATAAATCATGGAGACAGAGATTCAGGCTTACAAACTAGGCATCATTCAAGATTTTAAGAAGAAGATTTCAATATAAACGTCGAGTAGGTAAATCTGAGGGAAAATTTGGAACCTACTCTGTGGTCAATGCTCATCAGAGCGTGATATTCACCTTAACAGTTTTCAAGTTATCACAACATTATTTACAACGAAGTTAGTGAATATTTAGCTTTATCTATCTTGTATGAGCGACACGAGCCGGTGAGTTACGAGCGCTTACAAATACACTTTAATAAATTTAATACAACATTTAACTAACTAACCTTGTTTGCTCGAAGTATACTCTGCTGATTGAAGTTAGAGGATGTTGGAGTCTGCACTATCCAGTTTAATACGATATTCGGGCATGGTGTTAGATTTCCAGACATTGCAGATAGCTTACCAGCAACTTGCGGTACCAGCTTTCTGACACCAACTGTGAAATGTTTTGGCAATGTTGTACTTTCAAGTGACTGATCTGCTTGTTTATTGGCTATTGATATAAAAACGAGGGTAGTAAAAAAGTTTAATTTTTAAAAAGAGGGTAGACTTTTGTAAAAGAGAAAAAAGTTACGTAAAATATTTACCCATTATGTGCCAAAAGGATTAATTAGGTGGTAGTCAGCCCCGCGTTCTCAACTAACATTGCGTTCTTCGTCGGTCAATACGGGAGATAACTTGGTATTTTAATATAGTTAGAGTAGTTAGAATGGAAAATACTCTGTATTTTACGACTAATTCCAGACTCGAGGTAGGGCTTCGAGTTTTATTTCTTTGAAAAATTGGAACCCATAAATTTTAAATTAGATTGTTCAGAAACGTATCTTCGGTTGCATCAGGAATACATTGTTAGGTAACGGCTGCTTTGTATGGCATACATATGAGATTCTCGACTCGTAGTGCTATAGATAACAATTTATTTTTATGGCTCGATTTTACCCGGCGACTTCACAACAGTGTAAGAACTTGCAGGGGTATATCAAGTTCGTTCAATAAATATTGCCTTTAGAAGTCACCTATTCAATATACAACTGCTCACGAATTTGGTTAACTCGGTCGATCTATAGATGTAAATATAGGGGTAGATGCAAAAGAGGTTGAAAAAGAAAAGTAAAATAGAAGAGTTAACGTGGTCATAGACGAAGACAACATTTATTCTTTATAATATGACACACTTAAGAAATACAACAAAAACTGTATTCTCTGTGGGTAACTGAGTACGCTTAGATTCTAAATAATTAACGAAACACACACCTTTACATTTAACACACGTTTAATAATTCAATAATGTCGCCCTCCGTTTGTAACGTTTATAACGTTGGTATGGTAATGCCGGCTAAAGTAAACACAACAAAAATTAGCTTGAATTTAAATTTTATAACGAAGCTGTAATTTTATTAGGTGTGAGGCCAAACGAAATTATATACCTCGGTGTGATATTGCCGTTCCATGTATACACATGTGTATATTATATATATTTTTAATTTTAAATGATGCACTGAGCCGTAGATACTATTATATATCTTATCATACCATAAAATCTGGGCGCGGTATATACCATAATGTGGGAATGGTCTCTGAACTAATTTATAAGCCGTCCATACTCGAAGTTATGTGATGGTATCCTGTATGGATATGTGGTCGTATAATTTGTACCCGTTGATGTATTGTATGGGGTGTAGGGCGTAGGGAGCTTCATCCATCCTTGTATCGCAGTCAACGGATGCTGTGGCTGTCCTTCCTGTTAGATGTTGATGGGCTTTGTACTACAGTTCAATCCCGACGGTAGTAGCATGATGGTAGGGTATTATGCTCTACTGGCTGGCTAGCTAACACCCTTCATCTAAAATCGAACGTGAAATGTTTCGTACGTGTTTGGGCTGCAGTGTCGGGGAGGCAGTAACAAAGCAGATCCCTCGCTACCTATTCGGCCGGCAACACCTCGGTGATGCTCTTGGTGTTACCGAAGTCAAGTGAAGAAATAATAAATGTATCTAATATTGTTTGTATTGGGTTTGGTCGGCTACACTGAATTGAATGTGCAGCGGGAGTTTGCATTGATGTCCTATTTAGTAAAAATCTTGTGATTGATGTGGAGTTTAATTGAGGAGTGTTGCGTTGGTTAACCGTCTCTGAGACATCGACCACCGAATGCGCCTGTCGTGCCGGCGGCAGAACTGCCACGCTGGTGAAAACCCCACTAACACGATCAAGGTATATAATCAATGAAACCCATGAAATTTATAAAGGAAACTTTTCAACTATCGGGTTAGGTAAGCAATTTGTCCCGTTTTCTTATGATTTAAATGCGAAACCATGACTTTACAAATGCGGGTTGAAGAAGCCACCAATCAGTCGCGTCATTAAATGTATGTAATTATATGACGAAATTCATATGATAGAATGAAGGCTTTTTTAAAATGTAAATAGCATAAAGTGGAGCAGACGGGAATACTAGGGAATAATAGGAATATGGCCACAACATAAAATCCGAGACACCAAAGGCATCACCAATTAAATTCCCGGTCGGTCACGTGAAAAAATATCAATCTTATATCGTAACACGATTTAATTGGGACGTTTCCGCGTCACTGAACAATAATTTATAATTTCATGATAACAATAATAAAACAGCACTGTTGGAATGAAATTATACCTTTTTTTCTAGAAAAAATAACAGACAATTTAAAACTGGCTATATAAATCATTAACCTTTGCCACATTTTAATAGCTCTTTACGAGTATTTAATCCGACCTGCCGCAAATCACGACAAAAGTCAACCTTCTTTCCGTTCCGAATTTAAATAAAGAGGAAATTAAGCTCAAACATTAATCTGTATTCAGTTTAAGCCCCACCCGATTAGTCTATTCACCGCGATGGCAGTGCAAAATAAAAAAAATAACGTAAGTGCTTTTAGTTCAAAGTGGATTTGGCAAAGGCCGATGTCTGTCCCAAATATAGGGATGTCACTCTAATATGTATATGATATTTATAAATTTACGTAAGGTATAATGTATCTACCTCTATAGTAAAACTATATTCTTACGCTAATTCTATCTCGATGTAGTTGGTAATAAATGGGTCCTGAGGGACTCCGTATGAGTGACTCTCGCACTCATACATATATTTTACTATGGTTTTTTTTTACCTTTTTTTATAGAAGTCTATGGGCTAGAGTAGCTATTTAAAATAAATGGACGATAGTCGGTTGCTTATTTCTACATGAATATTAAATTAAAATTAAAAACAACTCACAACAAATTGAAATGATAAGTAGTAATATGAAAATGAACTTGATAGCTAAGAGGTCCTTGTTATGAAATTATTTTATTGTCTTCCTACATATGTAAGAACTATTGAACCGTCAAATAAGTTAGTTTATAAGCTTTTTATAGAAATATCAACACTACGCTAACGTGTTATGGTTCATTTGTTGAAGAATCCGTAATTCAGGTTGTTGTATACACAACACATCGATGATGCCTTAGTATAATTCAATTTTGTATTCAATAAGTGCGATATTCAGTTCTGTACCTAACATACTCTAACAGAAATTTTCACAAAACACGTTAAATTAGATATGAATACAGGAAATAGATTCCGAATTCCCAGAATTTCCTTTGGAATTCGCCTTTAATGTTTGGAAATGTTCTTGTTCAACCCTAGTCCGGAATCATTTTACACCGGCGCAAGGCTGTTTGAACCAGTTATATCCGGTTATTAAGAGGCCAAATTATGCCGCTGAAATATTTCTGCTCCGCTGGGTGCAGATTTTACTTTACTGCGCCGAAAACTGGCTTTTATGTTTGTCTGATCCAGTTCAAGTTTTGTGCAAATTTATGTTTCACGTAAGTATGAAAACAATTATTGTTGTTAAATAACAATTAAGTTATTCGCCAATCTCTGAAAGAATTTAAATTAATCAGTCATTTCATAAATTACATATTTGTTATATTTTTTATTGCTTTAGTGATCGATTTTCGTAGTTCTATAAAATAGGAGCATATTTTTTAACTGTAACGAGTACTCACAATTTTTGTGTTTACCTGTGTGTACCCGTTTTAGTTAAAATATATATATTCCACGATTATATTACTTTAATATCATAGAAATATTCATTCATTATTAACTGCAGAAAAATCGTCAAAATTTGCATAATATAATCTTATGCGCAATAGGAACGGATCTATTCCGGAGATGTAATCCAAGATTATAACCCGTAATATAAGTTCATCAGCCGTCGGCCGTATAAATATGTTTAGTAGTTTTCAAACGATACGGTCACAAATAGACGTGCTGGACGTATTGTTTGTAAACATTACCAGGGGACACCCGTGCACAGCGACTGAATTATGGTATATGAAGATAATGAACCCATCCAATTCATACAATACTCGTACCTCTTTTTTGGCGTCATCAAATTGTAATCTTGATGTTGGTTATATACGCCTTGAATGCAGTGATCACTCACTGTATGTACGCTACTTCCATATATACATACAAAAAACTTCGTATATAAAATAAGTAAATAAATGCTCGCACACTCAAACTTCTGCACTAGGATTC
>DWPT01000549.1:0-23252 GCA_018251895.1 Agathymus mariae mariae
TTCATTATGATGGATTGTTTCATCTTCTACTACAGTTATATTAAACTCTTTGTCATCAATAATTATTTTCTAATTTTTAGTTTGATCGGCAATAAAAGTGTGTTTTTTTAGTTTTTTAAACTATAATTGTATGTTATTACATATATTACAATAAGAATTTAGAAAGACTTAACCAACAAATTCATATAGTTGGCGATGTAATAAAAATGTCAGATGAGAAATTGTTGCATGAATTGACAAGTAATAATTAATAAGTAGTCGTAGTTAATAAGTAACTAAGTTGTTAATATTAATAATTTAGTACAAGGTACGTCTAATACTGCAATGCGCAATTTTTTATTTATAAATGATCAGTTATGAAACATACACCGCGCTGTGTCGGTTTCATTTGGTATTGTATTTTGATATTGAAACTAAATACAAGCTATCGCGTGGCTCGTTTGAAGGCCTTACTACCAAGATTGATAGATAATGTTTAAAGATAACACGGGGACCGGCTGGCAAACGTGCCTCCTATAGCTGTGAGGCTCATTTAAAATTCGGCCTCTAGCTGTTATTTGATCAACTTCCATCTGAACCTGACAATACTTAATTCTGTCGACCTTTTTTGTTAAAGCAACATTATTTTATTTTGAAAGCATTTTCAGTAGCGTTTATGAATACTTTATTTTTAAATGTAGGTTGAACATGAGAAGCACTTAAAACAATTACAAAATATTATGAATCTCCGAGTTATCCCTTAGCATACCTAGTTTATAGAAATTTAAGTGTTCGTGTTCTCAGGAGAGTAGCTCCGTGCGCTATTCTTCGAAATTACTACTGTTGTATGATGGAAACATACATTCAATTGAAAATTTAATCATTATTGAATATTTATTAATCCTTAAGCATTAACTTCTCCGCTTGTTCGTACGTTACACAAACTTCTCTGCTTCGACTCCAAACGAAGATTCTGATTTTGAAGGTGGAGTGGGATTCTGAATGGAAATAGTTTGATTACAAATATAACAGTTTCAGCGGATGATTCAATTATGTTATTACTTATATAAGTTGAAAATGAAATCATGTTTATCATACGTATAGAATAATTATTATAATACGTATCTGTTTCATTGATTTATGTCTGATTCCAAGCCTTTGAATTTACAGTATTAAATTATATTCAAATTTAACCGTTTTTACTTTTGAGTTGAGGTCTTACCATTACTGATAGTACCGTCATACATTATTTTTGTACAAGAAAAACTTCGCGCTTCGCAATTAGTGGCCCCGTCTTTATATACGAGAAATTGTGTTCCAATCTAATTCACTCCATTCCAATCTGCTGCGTTCGTTCTAGTCAGTTCTGTTTGGTTATTTTATTATATTTTGTTTTTTTGTTTCATTCCATTCCATAGTATCAAAGTTTCTTATTCCAGATAATTAAGTTAACATACTCTTCTGTTTGCAAATAGAAAATCAAAATAACATTCTATGTTATTAATAACACACACATATAAAATTTATTTACACATCGATGATATCAACAGCTGTATTAATTTTAATCCGTTAGTAATTTGACCAAATTGTTGGTTCCAAATACATTGTGTTTACTTGTGAACTTTACTTACATGTTTACTTTTCCTGTTTGGCGTTAAATTATGGTGATAATCAACAACTAGCTTATTGATATATGTTATCTAAATTAAATTAAATGGTTATTTTATATTCTCATTCCTCACCTCATCAACGACAATGGCTTATGTGATATGGTGCCCTGCGTGTCCTACCTGCACGTGGGAAGATCTTATGGCAGCTACAAGCAGTGCTATCAATGTTGTTACGTTTTGGACTGCGACGCTTTAGTGCCTGTTATTGACACGATAAGAGGAAGATCTCACCATCACTACAACCCATGACAGAATCAAAAAGACTAAGACTTAGGTCACCATCTTGTAAACTGGCAGACTTCCACATTTCTATATTCTACGTGTCCATCATTCCGTGCCGGTTCGGATTCATGGCGCTTGTAGCCAATCCAAAGTTCACATCAAATGAAGGGACTCATGGCTCACCCTTGACACAAAAATGCTCATTGAATTTTATCACGAGCGCCTCACCATTTGCGCCTGATATTGTTCATTTACGATTGAATTACGCCTACTGGCTTAACCGATAAGCACAGTATTTGACTGATAACTTGTGCATGTCCAGCTTGTATGCAAAGGATATTATGGTTGAGATAAATACATAAATGACAAGAACCCCTGGAGCTCCGAAACCGGTATTTGAACTTGAAACAAATATTACAGAAACAAATCATACAGTTAGACTGTTGCATGATAAATAATCTAGATATGCCACGAATTGAGCATTTCAAATTTCAATCAATTAAGATTATTCAATGAAAAATCCAATACCAAACAGTAAATTGATATATGAATATTCAATCTCAGCCAATCTTCGTAACGCAAATAAAAGAATTTTCAATTAACTATTTAATTTTATGTTAAAAAGTAAATTTCGAAATAAAATATTTCTACGATTCCAATGTAAGTCGCCACACCATCGTAAAAGAGAAACAATAATGAATTTTCTCGCTTCAATATTACTAATATAAATATTATTCGATATATTACTGCCTTTGTTTCTCTATATTGTAATATTTGACTTTTTAAAATACAGCTTGAATATTTAAATTAATAAAATATAATGTGTCAGCTTTCACATTGTACCTCAAAAATATTTTATTGGAAATTAATTAAGTCAGTTTCAGATAATAATAATTTTTATCCAAAATCCTATTTTTACCTAAGCGGTATGGCGATGTTATTAGTGCAATGTGATTTTGAAACACGGAAAACGAACTCAACGTAAAGTTGACTCGCTCATCAGTCAGTACCTCTGCTATTGACAACTGTCACGAGTTTCCCCCCGCAAACAGTCTTGCTGGGACTATCATCCATATAGTCATCATCATCCAAATAATCATCCATAGATTGTGAATACGACACCCTTTACGGTTAAAATAAAAAAATACCTTACAAACGAATAGCTGATGATACAGCAAGCCATTAGTGCCGATCTAACGAAGAGCTCTATAAAACACTGCATCGTAAATATTTATTATACGTTTCATTTAAAATATTGTTCATTAACAAGGAAACATTTAATTAAATATTTCGAACTTATTTGAGTGTTTTCTTCAAATATTTATGCACCTATTATTCTATATTAATCACTTAATTATTACTAAACGACTAGTGGTTTGGATATTGGGTTTCCTTCGAGTGGTTCTGGATTTGTATGATGCATTCATTAGTAGATTTTTTCAAAATTATGTGGGTATTACAAATTTTGTTGTCATTTGCTACCCTGAAGTAAGACATTTTCTGTTTTTTTTTTTCTTTTATAATATACTCGAAGGCGTATCACAGTCTCTTAATCTGCACTTGGCGAGTGTGATGGACAGTAGACTTTACCCGACGCATTGTCAGAAAAATCCCAATCCAACATTGGGTCATTTTAGGATTTTGCTGAAGCACCCGCATATTTTGACTTTCTCAGAATTTTTGAAATTCGATTACTCAATTTTCACATAATCGGATCGAAAGAAATAACCTAATTGATTAAAATATATAGACTGCATAATTGAAATATAACAAGAAGTTACAAGGACAAGGGAGATGTGGTTCTGCAAGATTCGCTCTTCCCAGGATACGACAAAATTCAATTCCAAATGAGAGTAGTAGAGAAATAGTAACATAGGGAAAGAGCATTACATTGAGAACCATTGGAATTACAAAGCCTGAGTATTTACAAATCGTACAAGTTTTTTAAATGATCTTTAAAACTACAACTTAAAATTTCAATTGATGGGCTTGTCCAGACTTCATACCAATGAAACATTAAAGTTCGTGCTAACTTATAATAGACCGTAACATTCAAGTGTTAGAGATCAATGTAGAACGCTCAAAAGTTTTGGATTTAATTAACAAATTGTAAGTACAATGTTTGCAGCGCGTGACGGTGTCATAATTTATAAGTAAAAGGAATATTAGATTTCGAAGAACATTCGGTTCTTTGGGGTGAAAGAAAATTTATGGGCACGAGAAGCAATTTCGATTTTATTTTCGTGAAATGTCAATTATCTTATCTATATCTATACTGCTATATATCTGTTGAGATTTTCGTGTATATCCCGTTATAACTCAAAAACGGCTTGACTGATGTTCGTGAAAATCGGTATGTAGTGAGAACATGTGATTGTGCAGATGTTAGACTATTTAAAATTTAACTAAACCTAATAATTAAATATAATTGTTTTCCTTAATTAGACATCATTAGGTTTGCTGATTTTTACTCATATAATTACATTAATAACATAGTCCAACCCGAACGAATTCGGACGGAGCCGCTAGTACCTATTTATAGAAAAACCTTTTTGTTACGTCAGGTATGAGAGATTTTGAAATTTTGAATTGCGGTAATGAGAAAAAAATGGTCAAGCACGAATTGAACTCGCGCGGTAATGCACAGTGAAAATAATACAAGGTGGAATCTGTGTAACGAATATTTTTTGGTAATTTTAATTTGGTAAATTGTTATTACCTAATACTGAAGCCTAAACATACTTTAGTATTAGATATTTAAAGGTAGTTGGAACCGATGTTGGTAATTAATCGTTGTTACTCATTGATATTCATAACACTTAAGGCATTACTATGCAGGCGATATAGGCCCGTGTGGAGGCAAATTTGATTTGCTTACTGGTTCTCTGATACAATAATCGAAACATTTCACAGTCGATTCTAGATGAAGGTTGGTAGATGGCCAGATGCGTGAAGAACTCTACCGCCATGCACGAATACAGTGTTCCCGGCTACTTACGATATGGGAGTCTTCAAGAGGAGAGTGAATAGGCTAATCTAAGTTAATGCGTTCAACATCTTAGACTTCATCACCACTTACCGTCAGGTGTGATTGTTATCAAGCATTAACTTATTGTATGTAATAATAATACAGTCACGATTGAACTGTGGTATAGAACCCAGCGACATCCGACGTTCGCCATAGCTTCGTCTATTGTTCAGTAGGTGCACGACGAGCAGAGAAGGTTGGCTTAGGCTCAAGGATTAATGGAGTTCTTTTAATCTCTTTTACAACTCAAAAACCTTCACTTTTTACTTTCACTGCTAAAGCATCCCTTTGTAAGCACGAGTCTTGTATAAGGGCAATCGCCGTAAACTTCTATTATAATAATAATAAAATAAAATTAAACCTACTTCTAAAAGAAAAACAAAAAAATTATACAAAAAGCGGAAATGAATTTAATTAAAAAGACTCTACATACTGAAATATTTGAAATCTTTGTGTGATGTGGTAAATAGACTATATTTTGAATAATATGTTTTGGCCTCTATCAATAAACGTTTACGCACTCACACCATTAACCAAAACTATCTACATTAAGATCCAAAACATATTGTAAGGAATGAACTTCGTTACAATTTTGTTATTAAAAAGATATCTACTCTATTGCCAGTACAGCCAAATTATCGAAGGTTTACTGTCGTCAAATATCTAAAAATGGTGAAATATTACGGTATAGATTGTTAAAGTACTTAAGGAATCAGTGTGATTCTTCACTTAAGAACATGTATGCAAGACCTGGAATCTCCTTACAGTTGCCTAAGTGTGATAAATGGCGTAACGTAGGTATAAGCTGCACACGATGCAGTTCTCTTTCTAACTTGACTTCATACTACAATTTATGATGCAACTTTGTAGAAATTTGTAACGATATTTAGGAAAATGTGTTTTGTTCCGAGTTTTGATATGTATTTCAAAAATGAAACAAGTAAATTTTCAACGTAGTTTTCAATGTGTTTTCGTATGTTACCTGCAAATATTGTAATGAGTTTAAAACTTTTTTAGCCATTTCGTTTACCGCTTCCTTTTCGATCACCGATAGATGCCTCTGATATTGCCAAATTGCATAGCTGGTGGTGACCAATCGCCATCATCTATATCGTCTTGTTTGTCTTTTGTTATCTTAAAGTTAGTATTTTTCTCACCAAAACTACATTTTTCAGAAAATCTCATACGAATACTCTGAAAGGCGGACCTCGTAACCCAGAGGCGCCTTATACGCGATTTCTCCCGAAGTAGGTAATATAATTTAAAATCTACTGCAAACAGTAGAACGACTGTCGAAAACACCACGATTCGAAACGAAATATATTACTGCGAATTCGATCAGCTTCAGAACTGTAGGCTTGAGATTTAATAGACATGGCACATAGCCGTACAAGTATTTACGATTAATTCTACAACCTGATATACAGAAGTATCTCTGCTAAAACCTTTACTGTAGCATACTGACGTATTTTAAATTAAGAAGTTCTTTGATGGGTTGCCAATGTCGTCTAAATCCTTTTTAAAAATTCCAGTGCAACAAACACTATAAATATGAAATATGTTACAATAAGCATCTTCAAATACTACAAAGACGAAATTTTGTTTGTTAGTTTACGCTTCTTTCTCGTCGCAATGGAAAGTTGAATACGTATAATTTTTTTAAATAGTAATAGTATATGAATATATGCCAAAGAATAACATTACACTTTGTATAAAAAATTACTATTTAACACAATTTTGTAATATCTTTATTATCAACACTAACATTAGTAATAGTAATTTATTTCAGGGGGTGTCATCCATCCTTGACTCCAAGCCAACTTCCCTTGCTCGTGATGCACCCCATTGAACAACGGACGAGTCTAGGGCAAACGCTCCCGCCTGGTGGAGGTCGCAGGGCTATATACCACCCAATTTAATCCCGACGGTACTTGAATTGTGGTAGGGTATTTTGCCCGACTGGCTAGCTACCACCCTTCTTCTAAAATCACTCGTAAAATAATGCGGAATCGGTATAATGCGGATCTTCCAGTTCCTTTTCGGTTGCCAACATTTCGGTGTAACTTTTGGTATTACGGAATTCCTAGGATGATGGTAACCACTTACCAACTTACTCGGTCGCTCGATTACCCACTATATAAAAAAGACGGTTTTGGCTTAAGATGATAGTGAAAAAGACCTGAAAGTAATGAATGTCGCTTTTAGTGTTCATGTAAAATATAAGCAAATAATCGTTGCAAAACTTCAAAAGGCATTTCTATAACTTCCTCGTACGTACATGCACGAAAACCATTCCAATAGGGTCGCCGAACTTTCATATGAAGCTTTATTTACATACGTATAATAAAATCGTTAGAGGACCTATTTGTACTTTTTACTTTGAATGTTCTGAAGAATCTATATTATTTCCTTTGTCATGTCAATGGTGACTTCCGAGTGAGCGTTGTCATCGTGTTCTCAAATCTGTGTGAAGTCTGCCAATCCGCACTTGACCAACGTAGTCGACTTTGGCTTTAAACCCTCTCATTGTGAAAGGAAACCAGACCCCAAAGGCAAAAAAATTACGGGTTGTAACGATGATAATAATGATTCACAGCTATTTTTACGTACAATCGCGATTCACCAGGTGAATGCCCAGTTTTTATTTCCATATAAATCAATAAACATGTCGTTTTATTTTCTTGTTTCATTAGTGCAATGAGATTTGCATTGTTGGTTTCGTACCAACTTTTCCTACGTTGTAATGGATGCGTGTTTCAAAGTACAAAGTTTCGGGAGTTAAAATAGAACTACAGCCTTAGTTAAGAGTTAATCAAAATACACGAAAACATTTCAGCCACGAAAGCTTTTAATGTGCTTACCTAATGGGGAAAGTACTCTGCACGGAGGAACTCATTACTTAAAAAGTAATTCACTTATTTCCTAGTTCGCGAATAGGCTTTGTTGGAGCTAAATGTTTCAAAATCTCAGACTACATATGATTTTTAAATTTGCTATCACACTGACTAACTGAGAAAGAATTTATCTGTAGTAGCAGTTAGCAATAAAGTCTCGCTGGATCGTTTCGATATATTTTAAATAAAAACATTAAAATTTGTTTACTTGTGAGAATTATTTATGTTCGCACCAATGGTGGCATTACTCCATGAATGCATTTGCCTGTTCCCGCTAAAATTATTATAAGTTGCATTCGTACCTCGCGATTTTTTATTTATTTTCCCTTAAAGCGCGGCAAACCATTAATTCGCATTTAAACTCCCATCCTTCCTCTTTTTCTGGCAATCGCACTTTTATATACCGGATTAACTCACACATCGCCGAGTTTGAATTAAGAAACAATGAAAAAGGAGTCTTTTTATGATATGTTCATATCCAAATAAAAAAATTGGCCGATTTATATACTAATGTAGACTGAATGTAACTGTGAAGACCTGAAATTTAGAGCAGATATCATAAATAATATCCGGCATTGAAGAACGTATTTTGGAAATCGAACTCTGAAAGACTCGAGGTAAAAACTTCGTATTCCTTGATTGTCTTCTTCTGATTTAAGAGCTGGGCCCTTGTCTGAGCAACTAATGAAGCCCCCTCCACCTTTTACGATTGAGAGCCACCTCCTTTACTTGTACGATACAACGTCAATTTTCTTGATTGTAATAACTTGAAATTGGTACTCATTTACTGTAATGCCTTCACATACCTTTGAGAACATTATCGACTTTTCCCAGGTTTCCTCACGATGCCTTCATTCACCGAAACGAGTGTTATCTAAATGATTATTACCGTTTTCGGTTTATCTTGTTTTGTCTACAATTATATTTCAGAGTGAATGTAGACCGAACAGATCCATAAAATTTTTGAAACCATTTAAACATGGGTATAGAACATTTTAACAATATCTAAAAAGATTCCGAAATGACGGCTAATAGATGTACACAATAAATTTAAATTTAGTTTTTTAACTCAAGTACAATTGGTGGCCTTATTAGTAGTACTCGTAATACAGCGATAACTTCCAGACAACCATTAGTTGTAATAAGTAAAAGGAGTTATCGTAGGAGACAATGGGAAGTCTAAATACCATGTTACAACGTGTTAAACAGGACCACCTCTTTAGAAAATTCCCCAAAATAGATACCCATAGTTCTTTTCTTATTATTAAATTATTCTGTCTCTGGCCGTGGAGTAACGGGGAGATAGTTCTACGATCTGGGCCAGCGAAGTAAAGGACTTATGGTAGAAGAAAGAGCTAAGAAAAAACTAGGAATTGTTGGATATTCATACACAGAAATATGATATCCCCCTTACCTAGCCAATTTCGGCTTCACAAGGGAAACTAATATTGTTTAAGATACCCAACTTTGTTACGTTCTAGTTCACTGGGGTTTGACAGCATTAAGTATGACAGAGTGTAACGTAGAAAATGGAACTCGGGAATATAGAGCTACTAATGATTATAGGCGAATCTTCTGAAATTTCACCATTACTCGATGTAACAGACGCCCATTCGTTACACAACATAACTTCAAACTTTTAAAAGTTACACTATTTTAATTTATATAAAGCTATAGATATGAATTACCTTTTCTACTACACAAATATTAATGTCTAGTCGACACCACGGAACGCAAAATTACGATATTACGATATATTGCTGCCATATTTATATTAAAGTACTTAACCTTGACATGGGTTTGCCTAGTCACAATTTATAAGAGTGGTAAATTTCATTTATAGAAATAAGAAAAAAAATCGTAGATAGGGAGAGCTAGTTGATTCGACAATAGATTTATCGTGTAGCTTTTATACTGTTTTTAAAAAGACAAGTATTTTATATCATGAGTATAGAACAAGGATAATGATTCGTGAAAATTTATTGTTCATTTAACTTTACGCTTAGAGGATAATAAAAACTCGATTCGATTTATTTCCAGGGTAGATGACTGATACAGAAGATACTACCAATTTAAGGCCAAACTTAGCGACATATTATGCATATAGTACTTCTCATTATTTACTCACTCAGTTCTTAATATATAACTGGTAGTCTAGTCTGGTAACCATTAGAATTGCACTTGTACAAAATTATTACCTTAGTCCTGATTCTGCGAAAGTAAATACAACGATAAAATATTTCGAAACGATGTAGGTTTGTTAGCAATTTTATTGAAAAATAAAATTTTAAAAATAATATTACCTCATCAATAATACACTTCTTATAAACAATCTGTCGGCTACATACATAAACATGTATGCTAAACGGCCGAATGATACTTAGTGGAATTAACTTCTTGCGTCCTTTCTTTTTTTTCACAGAATTGCCATTTTAGGGCTGTCACGATTTTTGAGGCTAATAAAAAAAGATAGAATATAAATATATATATATATATATATATAGAAATATATTTATCCCATTCTATCACTTTCAATGGTAAATTTATGTCTTCACGGGTATTACAGATTTTAATTTGAACGAGAATATTTCTGTTTAATATATTAGTTATTTTTATGCAGCTTGTGTCATCACACATCAAATTAAGTTATCTTCTCGGACAACTATGTAGTTGATGTTGAGATAGAGAATATATTTTTATGGATTTTTTAGTGCCTGTCTGTGCACGTACGGCACTAACACCACGTAGAAAAATTCTTTACTTACTTATGTTATATTTCATGCCCGGAATAAATCTGTTTCAGTGGAATTTTCCAATACAAATATCCGGGTTACTAGTATTATATAAACATGCGAAACTGTACTAACAACCGACTGAAAACATTTCATTCACATGTGAAGCAAACACAGAAACACAGAGAACTTCTGTCAGAATCACTGTTGATGACGAAAAGTTTAAACATAGTATTTTTTTATTTTGTTTTTCTTTTACTTTTTCATCTATATTTTTAACAGTAGTTACCATAGTTACGATCATAACGTATTGTTGAAGAAATAGTCTCTTTACACTAAGACAAAAATACCACATAATAGATAAAACAGAAACTTGTACAGCCAACAAGTAAAATTTAATCCTGCTTTAAAGTCTTCTCTTGAACCTTGAGTCACACATACTTCTTTAAGCTCTACACTTAAACTATTTACATGAACAAAAGTACTGCAAAATTATACAGCGCTCCAGATAACTTCTAGAAAGGAGCGTTTACCTAGAGTTGAATGTGAAGTTTAGGCGCAGACGGCTAATTTATCCACCAGCTAAGTATCACTCATTTTCCTCATAATATTTCATTGTTCTTTTACAATATTTTTACATATTTTTCCTCGACATATGTGTGTACAAATATAAATAAATCTTTAAACTTAGTTTTAATCCACTTTTAGAGGCCCCGATTATTAAAGAAATTGCACACATACAAAGATCCAACGACAATATGACTTCAGTGCTATGACTCCATTATAATAATAATACTCATTAAAATCAACATTACTTACAAATCAATATATCACCACATGAGTAGTTTAACTTAAAATTAAAATTGAACACCAACAAAAAATATTTTTAATCTTCTTACTTTTATTATTTATCTGTATATAGCCCAGTGTTATTCAGATCATTTGATCACAATTTAAACCCGTATAATGAACGAACACTTTTCAAACCTCTACAAAGTTTGATCGATGAACTTATGCTGAATGGTGGCTCATTAAGTTACTTTGCATTTCAGAGGATAATAATAATTATCTTACAAGTGTTCTGTTAATTATTATTATATTATATTTAGTTTATTGTTATTGAGTGTTGAATAAAATATGAACGTGGTAGAATGAAATGCATAATAGATTTCATATACAACTAATCTTCATTAAATTAATTATAATTTTTATTTACATGAAGAAAAAAATCACAAAGAATAGTAAGTCATAGAAAATATTTCATTTAGTTTATAAAAATGTTTATTAAAATACAGTTACTCATTTGAACGTACCGAAGAACTATGGAAAATACAGGCTGAATGAAAAGCAAAAAATATATTCCATAGAAAAAAGAATGTAAGCATATTTCTCTCATGGGTTTCAGTAAAAAAAAAATCGCCAACCCTAACGCTAATAACGAGGCGTTCAATAAAACAGAGAAAGGGAGGGGGTGAAAAAAGTAATCTACTTACTCATCTCTATACACACAGTCGGTCCTTATAAATATAAGGACCGGGTGGTCTCATAAATACGGGTTCGATCCCCCGCGGTATTGATGGAGATGGAAATATTCCGGGAATGATTCGTATCAATTAGCAATTGGCAATTATGTGTGCGAAGCAAATTCGACTTGATTTTAGAAACAGTATAGCCGACAAATCTATCGGGATCTATAGATATACTCACGAAATTCAAAAACTTTAAATTATATGGGGATAACATAACTAATCGATGACTTGAAGTAATCATTAATAAAAAATACATCCTGTAGTAATAGCAAGATGGTGACTATTCTACAATACGCGCGCATCAAAGTTTTCAAGGAGCCTGAATGAATAACGCTATCGGAGTTTTCTAAGATGCTTACATATATTGATAAATCCTAGCGCAAGCACCCAGACCCCCCCCCACGCACGATCACTTAGCCAGTATTAGCCAGCCCTTTATTCAAATATTTTGCTTAAGAAGGAATATTTAATAGACATTTCAGCAGCAATAATGAAAAGGTCTATTTGAAAGAAAGAAAAAGCATTTACAGTTTTTTTGATTCTTGGAAAGTATCAAAGTAACTAACGTGTAATGAAGAAATAAGCAAATTGTGAATATCAATATTGAAGTAAGGCAAATGAATATGAAACTTTGCCCACAACTCTACTGTCTATATAAATATCCTTTGCATCTAATAGATCAGGCTATTGTCTAACGAGCTTGTTCACTTACAATGCAGTTTGTAACCAGAACGTTAAAACATTACATGAAACAATTCACTCGGTTTTTCAAATTCCAAACCCTCATACTTGAACTTCAGCTTAGGGTAGGTTTGTAGAATTTATGTTTCTGAATAATATGTAAACTAATAGAACAAGTGGTAATACAACCATAATTGGCTCTTGAACTAAAAGGGAATGAAGGGTATGTATGAATTGAGGAAAGGACAAATTTGGCTTCAATGTTGATTTCACCTATTTGATAGGTCGACTTTTTGTGAAGGATTCTAGAGCTAACTTTTCTTTTCTCGGATAGCTTTTTGCTGTTTTACGAAAATCCGGTAAGTAATTTGGGTGTACTCATACGATATGCATGCAACGAAAATTCAAATACAACTAACATGTAAAGGTATTTGGTAAATTTGTTTCAATTCGCTCCGTAACACACTGATGGTTACAAAGTTGTATTGAGCGAAGACAGGCACAATCGGCAGAACAATGGTTTTCCGCAGCGTATACGTACAAACAAATCAGAGATACCTTACTTTTTCCATTACAAGTTACAATGCTACGGGTGGTACGTTGCAAAGTTTTTCGCGTTCCTTATTGACTTGCTTCACAGCCAGCGCTTGGCTTAAATATTGCGAACAGACGAGTCACCTCATTGCTAATCATCGTGCTCCTATAATATCCGAAACAGTACGAAAGCTGGTTATCCAGTAGATAACTAGCTCTTCGTTACCGTAACTATATTGCATAACAATACTTCTTTCTAACAAAAACCAGTAGGAGAGACCTGGTACTATTGCTGATTACACCACAACCATAAAGACTAAGGAAGGTTAGCTTGGACTGAGGCATGAACGGAAATGCTTAATGATTACTACCACCACCAATAGCACAACATAGTAGATACGTTTTTGTTAGCGAGCGGAAATCTCCGCAGGATCCCGGCTGCGCTGGACACAATTTTAGATCCTTACCCACCAAAACCCCCCAGCTGCAATCCGCGTTGTATAAAATCGACATCAATACCTACAGCAATGTTTGAAAAATGCCTTAATTCTACTTGTTCATTGTTGAGCCTGTAATATCGCACAAGAACGACTGTAAGTCTCAGATAATTATCATATTGGATAGTGATAACCACTTATCTGCTAGCTCACTTGCTCGGTTTTGAACAAATATGAATATATATATTTTTTTTTTTTGATGCTTGGAAAGTATCAAAATAACTAAAGTGTAATGAACAAATACTCGGTCCCTACAACCTCAATAAAGGCGTTGGGCTATCGGGCAACTTGAAAGAGTTTACCGGTTCGATAAGAAATTGTAATGGAGTCGTATAAGTAAATGTTATGGTTCTATTGAAACTTCGTTTTGGCTAAATCCGCCCGTATTATGGTTGCCCAAACTTTTCACGCCATTGTACATTGCTTACCTGGATACACACGTAAGCAATCCGCAATAAGGTTCGATTGCTCAAAGCTTACTTGTCTGTATTGTTGAGATATGTTTATTGCGTTTATAGTTTATCTTATTTACAATGTTCATAAACATACCACATGAACCATACATATATATACACGTGTGTCTGTGTGCATGTCACAAGTTGCAAATTCTGAGCGTCTTCACTGCTTGAGTTCATAGTTATAGACTGTATTTGTTTGTCGAGACTTGATAGATAGTGCTGTACCAGAGAGAGAAAATATATTTTCGTCTGTTATACATGTTGTGTTAACGTCATGTAGTTCTGGTACTTGCAGATCGACAAATCGTATACAACAAGAAAAAAGTTTTGCCTACATACAAATAAAAGAATGATTTCTTTCTCATATTTTCGCTGTAAGTAGGATTATCTAGTTTGTTATAGTAATGAGTCTGAACCTACACATAAGGAAAATTCACAGATAAGAAAATGAAAGTATCAATTACACTTCGTTGGGATCACGTGCTCAAAATTTATCCTAATATGCTTAAACAAATAATATCCTAGTATGCCTTGCTGTGTCGTAAAATTTTCTGTGATATGTAGTATGAGTTTGAAAATAACACGTTATCAAATAGACCAACTATGCCTATGATGTATTGACCGAAATACGAAATTATAAAAAAAAAAGTTATATTTACTATTCTCTTTAAAAAGTCTTTACTAATTTTTTGTTTCTGTACTGATATTAGAGTTTAAATTCAAATGGACGTTTTTTTTTTCCAAGGATGTAGTAAAATATGGGAGGTAATGAGAAAGACCGCACGCGGTGAGGCAAATTGGTTTCAGACGAGACTTGGCATTAGGCTGGTACATGTTTTCATCTAAATATCTTATTCTGGGGTTCAAAGAATGTAAAGTAGAGTTAAATGCACTAAACAGCGTTTGATGCCGGAATTTTAAGTATACGTTTAAAATTGGATTGGATTGGATGCTGTTTAAAGCATTTAACTCCGCTTCACATTCTTGACGTTAATGTCTCAATTGTGTATGCCCATTCCGCTCAAAACACAAGGAACACTAGTAAGAGTCTATGAGACTGTACAGAGATCACGTAAGTAACAAAGTTATGACTTATTTGACTGCATTTATTTTCACTTTTTCGAATGTCATCATCGTTAAGAAAATGTGTGTTGTCTGTGTCCCCTCTTATCATAATCGAATTCGAAAATTGTTATTTTGATTGCAGTACTGGGAATACAGCTAACATTAGGTCATCACTTTTTCTTTGGCCAGCGTCTTTTGATGACGTCTTATAGGTTTAGATGAATGGCACTTGCCACCACGAAACAATTTCTTTGTCGGTTTTGATCACTCACTCTCACTCACACCCACATAGTGTAAAATAAACTATATGTCACGATGAATGCGATTACTCAAAAATGTCATTATAGCATTTTATTTAATTTAGCCATTCTACAATAATAAATGTAGAATGACTCGGTAAAAATCTATACGTATGAATGTTTCATATAATAACCTACCCTTGGAGACCGGGTAACAAGAACGATATAAAAGTTTAAGTGTCCGTATGATTTGAGTACATACATTTTGGATTCAGTTTTAAATTACAACGGATTCCCCTAGATTCCGTTTACAAGTAGTTTCAAAATACCAGAGCCTGAACAATTATACATTTACTACTTTTGTTCCTTGAACGGCTCTTTCGTTAGAATTCATTTAATTACTGGTTCCTTTAAATTAACTTTGTTAGTAAAATTTTAGCTACTGATTAATGATAATTACTTACATTACAAAAAGGTTTGCTAAATGAAATTTATAAGGTGTTTACCTTATTACAGTTCTATACAGTCAATACAGTAAGTACCCTTAAACCGTACAATTATATAGAGAATATAAATAAATATAAAGTCAATTATATAAAGCATTTACGTTGTGACACGTCAAAGCACAGCTAATAGGTAAACTATATTATAGTATAGATGACAAGGACGCCTGGAAGTAATAGTGTCGAAACCGAGTGGGTTTAAGCTTACTTTGTAATTACCTCGTGTGAAACCACGTTTTAAAAGATGTGCTGAGGAGTATCTTTCGCCATTTCTTCTCCTCAATGTTAAAGCACATTTTCGAAACGGTAGTACAAGTAAGATATTTTGAATTTTGATGAATTATACGAAAAAAAATGATTGGCTGATACCATGCTATAAATAATATGTTATTCGCCTGTAGATACTATAATTTACTGAACGGCGATTCTAAAAATGAAATTTTAAACTAAGTTTTATGTAAAATGAATACCCTAAAATTCTTGCAATAAATAAAAAAAAAACTCAGATACAGCGTGTACAATATGGCCGTAGAACAGAATTTATATACTTAATTAGTTGTCTCAAACATTATTGTTACAAACGGCAGAAGCTGATAACCGCTACCTCGGGCACATTATACGACTTATACGACGTTATGTCTTCTTCAAAAGTTCGAATTTCGCATAGACGGTTTGGTTTCCTACCTGAGTTATCTACTTTTCGATTGTTTTCCGAGGATTCTTGAATCAATGAACAAGGCCTAGAGGGTTCTGCAAAACCAGGAAATCAGTATAATGACGGGCACGGCGGCCCAGTAGTCATACCTTCCGCTCAACAGCGGCATTTGTCACCAGGGGGCAGTTGTCCCACTCGAATTACCGACCGGGTTTGGAGGGCATCCTTTAGTAACTCCCCACACGTGAGCCGCACCTCCAGTGGTCGCACGCCACGTGGGAAGTCTCCGATTACATTATGGGTCATTCAGATCTCGAAAGTGAAGAGTTCTCTTTACAAATCGAAATACCTGCGATCAACAAGTGTTGCTGCAACGTATTAAAGTATAAGCAAAATCCCGCTGGCGTTTTCACAATCCCGTGTGCCCTGACACTTAACAGTATTATAATCACTTAGTTGTGGACAGCAATAACCTAGAAGTGCTGTTCTACGATTAAAATAGACCGCCGCATTACCTTGTTTTAAGTTTGTAAACACACATGAAAATCTTAATCTTAATAATTCGTTATATTATTCGCAGGATATTTCCTAACCAATATGATTTATATATCCCTCTAAGAATTTACACAAATGCAATATACCAAAGTATAAGATTATATAGAAACAACTATACCTATATTATCATGGCAGTATACAAGTTTCTTTTTTTAATTCTCTCTGCTATCATCGTCATCCTGTGCTCTGTGCCTTTTATTCAACTGTAACATTGACGTTATTATTTTTGCACCTACTTTATATGCATAAAGCGATATCAATGGGATGTCTGGGTAGAAGAGACGTCGTAAAATGTGATTCATAATGCATATCTAAATAGAATATTTCCGTAAAGTTGAATATACACGAGTATAGATTATCTCGTTTGAGTTGTTCCGCAAACAAACGCAGTTATTCAACAAATTTTAAGCAATTTTTCAAGGAAGGAATGCAATAAGATTACCTTAGAAAAGTACCGCAAACTATAGAGCAATCGAAAATTCCAGTGTATGCAGAAAGTTGCGACTCTAAACGTTACGAATTAGATAACTGATTAGTGTCGGGTTTTTATCATAATCATGGGGTTAAGACAAGTTAAATTTATTGTTGATGGAATCTTATGGAAAGAAAATTTTATACAGTTAATTAGCAGTTAGCATAAGTCCTATCAATAAAAATCAATCAATAAAAAAGTCAGACTTTCGTTTCCCAAATCAACATGTTACAGGTTACCAACGAATGAAAAGGATTGAGTGCAATGCAATTTGTGCCATGAATCTAATATGAAAGTAATGCTTGCAAAACTTCTCTGAATACTAAATCTATCCTAATATATATACGAATTAGTGCATTTTCATTGTACCTTTTATTATTTTGTACATTATGACTGTCGACTAAAATTTTATCTTATAGATAGTTATAAAACGGAGCCTAGATAAGGGATAAGGGCTATGGACATACCTCACTTGTGTTTCAACCATGCAGGAGGCTAATACCTATATGCTAGGAAGTGATAACGTTTCATTTGTAATTATCTTTAAAACAGTGAATTCGTGATAACGTTTCCACGTTACTGTTCGCGAATTACTCAACTATTCGCGCGCGATGATGTCTGACTATGACGCGAACAATGCTGACCACTCGATTTTCAGATGCTAGGGTAAATCCAGCCAGGAACACAAGTTAAATAGTTATCGCCTTCTATGATTGAATTCTTTTATTTTTCTTTATTGACGAAATAAACTCCAGTTTACTTCAACGAGATATATTCATACGTATTCAAGGCACATCGCTTCATAAATATTTTACGCAGCTTTGATATGACCATTTTATGGGTATCATTTATTTATAAATATCAGGAAACAACGCTCAAACCGGGATATCAGATTGCAATAAATTTACCGGGGAGCCATTAAATTTACAACTGTGGTGCGATTGTAATAAAATTTTAATTTTCCAAAGTTAAAATTGATATGGCAAAGTTTTTTCCATTCGCGTCGCATATTCAATGTTGCTCTGTTATGAAGAGTTTTAGAGCTAAAGTTGTTTAAAAGTTATGGTGTGTTTGACCTTAAGTCACCGTATATTCTATGCGACTTACGTGTATAAACTCTAAGGTTTATTTGCAACAGAATTTTAAAGCAAAAGCAAGAATTAAATACATACCTATCCAATGTCGTAGTGTCTATTGAGTTAATTATTACCACAACTATTTTATTTAAAGTCTGTGAGTTATTACTCTTCAGAACTAAAATGGTCTAGCTCTTATTCCTCGCGGTTTCTGTACACGCTAATAAAATCGATCGGAGGCTTTTCGATAACACTTAACGAAGAATATAAAGTGGAAAAAATACCTCATTTTATCGCTACAGGTCATCAATATACTCCCGTTCAAGCGTTGTTTAGCCTAGATTTGCCGATCACGTACTATTGATGAGAGCCATTGTAATACCCGTAGACTATGTAGAATTACCCTTGAACAGTATAATTGTAAAGTTCAACGTTGAGTGGTAACCAATATCATTATCTAGATACAACACGTTTCGCAAAAAAAATGCTACAGAGAACGAGACGTTGGATGTCTAATCTGTTGTGGTCCGAAACACGCCAGAATCGAATACCTAGTCTTTTATCAATTTTCAATTGATAACTTATATCAATTGAAACAAAAAAATCGATAAGCCAACCGTATGGATTTTTTGTAGCATTTTATATACGAAGCATTAAATATTAATAATCTATGCTTTTATTTAGTGATATCATATTTTTTATTGTTTGGTTCGGCGTGATTCTATCTACTGTATGATGCGAAAAAATTAATTTTAACAAAAGATAATGCTATTAATAAACATCACATTTCATAGTATGAAAATTAGGTCTTAGCGTATAATGACACAAGTTCTTTAATTATATAATTCGAATGCTGCTAAATTTTTATCTATTCTATATAAATCTGTTGCGATTTTCGTGTATGTCTCATAATATCAACTCAAGATAACTCAAGAACTTCTTCACCGATCTTTATGAAAATTGGTTTGTATTGAGAATAGACTGTAAAAAATCTATTATCACCATCATAATCATCATCAACTGGAAGACGCCCACAGCTATAGACCTCTCCCATAGAACGCCATTTAGAACGGCTACTTGCCTTCCGCTTCCAGCGGTTCCCTGCAATTCTGACGAGGTCGTAGAATATTAGAATTTTATTCTAAAATCTATATAAATCGATATGTCTCTCTGTTTGTACATTCCATTTTATTGACACACTTCATGATAAATATTCGTTTTATGACACCCTGACATCAATTTGACCGTTGTGAACATTTTTGTCCATCTGTCTGTCAATATATTCCGTTATAACTCAACCACGACTATAGAATATCAAAAAATCTAATGATGTCTAATCAAGGCAATAAATATTAAATGTTTATTAATTACGTATATATAATTAATAATCAAACGCGCATGAAGTCGGACTGGGCCGCTAGTGAATACACATCGTCTTGTTTCACCAAATTCCGTTCCTCTGTTAAGCTCCAATATTTATCTCTAAACACCTTGCTTGTAGGTCAATAAATAGTTCAGACTTATCGCAAGCAAACCGCTTTGATCCTTATTTCTGTGATGATTACTTAATTGAACACAAATATTGGAATTACTGATTAACACGGAATAAGTGATGTTTGCTGTTTATTTTATCCTAAATGTATTTGAGTTTGTTGTTTGTAGATTCTGAGACGTCTTTAGAGTGTGACCATTTGTCGTTCGATATAAGTATGGATTAAATTAAATGTCACAGATTCCAGTTACTTCAAATACCCCGGTATCATTTTGTTGTTTGTACGTTAACAGAATGTATTAGTCAGGAGGGGTGTCGTTAGGGTTGTGGTAGGGGTCATGACCGTTGCCAAAATCATGTACGTCAAAGCAACTAATTATATAAAACTAGATAATTTATGAAAATTTAATTACTTATTACTATCCTACTTAAGCCGGTAAATGCTTTCTCATACCTTTTTCGAGCAATAAAATCAGATTTAGTCGATTTATTTTATTATCCATGATGTAAATCAATAAATTATAATATCTTCCTCCCTTCTCAAAAACTGTCTGGTACTGCATTTGCTTACCAGCATGTGAGCAACACTTTAATTCAAGGTTGAAAAGGACCCATTTCATCATGAATGATAAACTAATACTTACATCTCGCTGCTCTGCATTCAAATTATTTGTGTGGCAGGTAGTATAGATATAAATGTGAAACACAATTGACACACGACAAAATACGAAGGAAAAGTAACAGTCATAAATATATTTATTAATGACAAATACCCTAGAACCAACATTCATTTGTCACATAAGTGTCTGTGTGTCTAAAGGAAATCCAGTTGATTCTATATAAACACTATTTTTAAGCTGTAGAAGAATTTATAAAAGGATTTTACTAAAACTTACTTTTCAAGAATCAGATCAAATTAATGATTAAAAAAATATCACAAGCTTACAAAAACTTTTAATATGAAAAATCCGAATAAAATAAAATGTAAAGTGTAGCAAACACAAGTACTTAAAAATACAAAGTTACGATTCTCAGCGTTTCACTGTATAATGGAAGTGGTCAGTCAGATAAAATTATTTTCAGAATAAAAATGGAGTGCAAAATTTTACCTCGTCTCCTAAATTTCATTGTTCTTTTCTGAAAACTTTTAAAGTACTTTAAGTGAGTTACTGTATAATTTGGTAAGTTGTGTCATTTCAGGGCTCCCATGTATTTCATGACCTATTGACATGAACATGATGATTACTTAATGACGTATGCCATAAATAAACTAAGCTATGTGAAATAAAATAAGGTAAAAAATACTTTTGTCATGTGACGTATTAAATAATAATACTTCGTATGAGTAATGCAAATACATTATTTTTATTAAAAAAAAAATAGGTATATGCGTAGTTTATGTAACTAAATAATAAAATCGACGGTGCGCATTCAAAGTTCCCAAAAAAACCTATGCCAAATTTGTAACGTTATTAAATTCCCATGAGGGTTTCCCCACGTAAGAAAAGGGTAGATATCTCAATCTACCATCGGCTTGTCAATGATTTCACCCCGGCACTGCAGTTTCGCTGTGACTACGATCCCTGCAACTGGATCGATATATTGGGAATAAATAAAACATATCGTGAGTACCCGTTACATAATTAAATGTATGAATTCCGTGATGACATTAATTTAAAACCAGGATGCAGAAGTTGGATCTAGTTGTATATTTACATAGTAAAGTTTGATACGCATAAACCTAACTCAAAATCAGTAGTTAGTACGAGTTCACGGTTAAAGTTAAGTGATATCATCATCAGGATTATAAAGTTAGATAAACATAATAATTAGCGAATTATTGTCTATATTTAAATGAAATTATGTCACTTCTTAACCACTTACTTAACCATTAACCGCTGAAAATCTGGAGATTTAAACAACTGAACAAATTATATTTTTGAGAAGAGCTAGACCCAATTGTTACACCAGCTCGCAACAGTACAGTGAGTAACCCTTAGGCACCACTTCGAAGTTTTAATGCCTTAATTTAAATAATTGAAACTTTGCCATGTTTTGTGCTTGGAAACTTCGCAATTTAGCTTCTAAGTAATCCTTTATATTTATTACTAAAATTCCGTTACAATATTAAGTACTGGCCATATCAGTTTTAACTTTGTAGATTTAAATTTTTTTACTAGCCGTTATCTGTAAGACATTGGTTTGGCTTGGTATACTTATGTCAGAACGTAATCAACATCTCATATTATTTTTCAGTAATCTGCATCCCAGTAAAAATTTATCGTAAAAGAAGTGTTCTCTAATTAAATAAATGACTATAAAATTCACACCAGAAATATGGGTAAACTTAATTTAGTACCACCACGAAAACTGTAAAGAATAAGAAACGTTATGTTTGAAGGGGCACAGTTTCATAACAGTGCATCAAACAAAGTGAAAAATAATTAAAGGTGTTAAGTAACCACGCGCCCAATGACACTTAAGATTTTAAGTTTATGTTGTATATCTTCTCATTTAAGTGATCAATGTAATGTTCTTTTGAGAAGTAAATATCTTTCAAAAAGTCAAAGTTATTGATTTTTAATTAGTATTTTTTTCTAATTTTTAGTGTTGAGCTCATTGCAATGCGATTCTAAGTTAGTAAACATAAGCACCGCTTGTACGAAGCGAAGCGAGGGCAGGTTGGCAGTTCTAAATACGTATAAACTTCAAATGTTAGAAGTGCGTGTCAGGTTAGAACTTGGTCCTCCGCGTGGGGGTAAAAAAAATTTGTAAAATGGTCTGTGGGCACCTTTGTCCCACATTCATACATATATATGTAGTTTATAATATATAATTACACATACACACATAGACTTATCTATTATATTATGTTTATATTTCATATTAATTACACATACATACACATCACATACACAAACACTGACACACACGCGGACTCGAACCTGGCGCGCATTGCAGTCCACGCGCC
>DWPT01000550.1:0-23222 GCA_018251895.1 Agathymus mariae mariae
CAAATTAATCAGACTTCTGGAAATTGGTGAAAATTATGTTCAAAAATTCCGTTACATACATACATACGGACATACAACCCGAGCTAATAAAAGCGTGTTAAAAAGCACCTGACAAATAATTATTATATTTAATTAAAAAAAAAATGCGTTCCTAAATTTACATTTCGCAAGAGATTTAAGTCTTATATCTCTTTTGTCAAAAAGTTGCCAGTCAACGACAATTTAATATGCTACATAATATTAAACCAGACCTTTATTAATACTAGCAAACGCTTACGCTGAAAAATTGTACCCGCATTATTTTAACTTTTTATTTATGGATTGTAATGAAACAAACTTGAAGTATTAAGTGATTTTTAATGTAATACATTAGTGAAAACCAGACAAAATTAAGCCGTTTCTGAGATCAATGCGACCAAACGCACAGACAAACAGACAAAAATTCTAACAACAATTGTTTTGTGTTCTATTGCGTTAATATACTCCTAATTATGTTTTTTCTCGTATATCGTTCATGTAAAGAAAGCGATCAGTTAGATTTTTATTATATGTATAGATTAAAGTGAAAATTCTGTTTAAAAAACGGGACGACTGCGTCTGTGCATATACTTACCATCACTAGACCTGTACGCTCTTTGGTTTTGTACTGAAAACACTTAACATAATATATGTCAAAACAAATAAAGAGCTCGTTAGTCAGAGCGCCGAAGTGCCTCAGTGAGTCAGTGTGCAAAGCGTTTAGATCGCTTCAGTACGCCCCTTCCGCCCTAGTTCTCACGCGCCTCGACTCATAAACTACTCTAATGTTTATATACGTCTTAGACGTACTAGTATTCATGTTCTTAGCCTCGTGTTACCAATTACTAATAGATAGCTCGCGTCATCGCTTCCAGCGCGACCGGTAATCGGATCGGTAAAATAAAACATTTTACTTACATAATTTCCGTGGACAACGTTATAACTGAGTTTTAAATTAAAAAGATATTAAAATATTACAATTCAAATCCCAGGTTGGCTGTACATCGTCAACCGATTAATCATTGAAGTTGTAATAAATTGATCGTTATCCTTAATTAATATTGAGTATCGCTACTACACTGCTAGTTGAACTGAGCAAGTCCACTAGAGAGACCATTCGTAATGCTGGAAAGCAGGATTACGATCGGATACTATGAGTAGATGCGGGCATAGTCGCTAGAAGTAAAATTAAATGTCAATTGACTTTAGAGTAGCCGTCACTTTTAACGTTATATTGATGTCATATCAGAAAATAGATAACTTTAATACCATTTTCATAAAACAATATAATTCGTCTTCTAAAAGTAACTGTTATACGCCGGGCGATTGAAAACAAGTCTTCTTCCATCTTGGTATTCTCGTGGTTCGATACATATCTTCAGGGCCGCTCTCTATGTGTGCGCTGTAATTATAATTATTCGAATTGGTGCGAACTAAGTGCGTGAGTCCTTCAGATGACGTGTTATCTGCTCATCTATTTTCATGTTCACAAATTATTTTTCTAAATTTAGGTTATTCAAACTTCCACCTGTATGCGGATGGATTGCAGCTCTATCGTCATTTTTATACACTGTGTCTGCTGTCTGTGCATTTAACCAGAACTTAAGTAACGTGAATACTTGGACAAAGTAATTGAAATGCTGATAAACCCTAAAAACTCAGGTGATCAGTACTGGTCGCAGATTTCGTCGTAATTCTTTTAATATTGTAAGAAAGTGTAATATAATGTAAATTCATAAATAGTTGATTAACGGATAAAATGTAAACTTTTAAAGAGATAAAAAGAATAATAAGCGCGCGAACTATACATATTATATAGACAGTAGTACGCGCGCTGAGGACGAACTTGTGATCCTGATCTTGAAATGTAGTGTAAAGTGTGAAAAGTGTAAAAAGCGTGCAAAAGTAATTAAATTTATTATAAAATCATAACAGTGTTTTGTTCCGTTCGGGCATTATAATATGATTACTTTACCGCTATTATTCTTGATGCATAAGTTGGAACGCCCAAGTCAATGACGTTAGTCCAAGAGTTCATTTGCATTTCAGTAGGATAAGTGCCTACAGTATTTCCTACTCTTTGAAACTAAAATTAATCTTGCTCCACCCGTCGTACTCCCCATTTCTGACCACGGCTATGCTTACTTTTTGAACTTCATGGAGGAGTTGTAAAATAAACTTGATCGTTCACAAAATCTTTGTATTCGGATTATTTTTGATCTCAGTAAATTTAATCACATTTCATGTTTTTGCGAGCACCTAAAGTGGTACTTCATACGTTTACCATAAAATACTCGCATATTATATTTCCTTTTTAATATCCTGCATCACTCCGTGTTTCCTTCTTACCTACATGAACACTTTTCATATGTCCTTCATTTGGTCCTTGCCGTACACATACCAAAACGTTTTTCTAACTTCCGTTCCATGATACCTTTGCATATTTTCGCTCTTCCTCTATTAATACTGTCAGACCATGAAACTTTTTTCTACCGAGCATCCAAAAATGTAATCCATCTCAGACCTTAAAAGATCTGTCAGTAAATCAGTATTACATACTTTCTGTTTACTGAGATATAATGTGTATTTATAGTATTTAATTGACAATTTTATTATAATTTATTTATATGAACAAATGCATTTCATGAGTATGAAATACAATAAGTTGGCCGTATTGGGGCGGCCTAGAATACTCACCCCAATCCCATGCTGGCAGAACAGGGTGTCGTAAGAGGCGACAGAAACCAGCCTGCTTGGTAGTAGGGCTTCGGGTAAAGTTTATATTATCAGTATTATTATGAAGTTATTGGTATCGAATTTTTATCCTTTCCGTGAAGCCTGTCTGGCTAGCTACCACCCTCCTGCTTGAGTCCGCCGCCAAACGACTCGTCGTGTTCCGGCTGGGGGTTTGAGAGCCAGTACTTATTTTCTTTCTTAATTGCTTCTCATTTCCTGGCCGACAACGCATCAGTAATACCTTTGGTTTTGCTGATGTCCATGGGCTACGGTGACTCCTTACCATTAGGTGGCTCGTCAGCTCGTTTGTCGGTTATTACCAAAAAAAAGACGCAATACAGCTCTAGTTAACAGTCGTTCACTCCTTGATCGCAGGAATTTCACTGGTACAGAGAACTTTTCGCTTCCATATTCGAAAACCGAATATCCTTACTGTGTATTTATACCGCTTTACAAGTTTCTAGAAATATCTACGCCTTGAGTCGATTCAACATTCCTTACAAAAACAAGATAATAGATTAATATATTTCAACATAACTCAACTTTATAATGCTTCTGTTAGAAACGTGCAATGTGCAAAGCCTAGCAACATGCAAAATATTTTATTATAACATAAATTCTAGTTGATTAAAAGTCGAAACGCATTTACGTCTGTAATTTTATTTGACAGGGAGATAATCTCATCTTTAATCTGAGGATTCCCTGGATGTTACTATATAACTAATTACATACGCTTATCCCTCCGGGATTTATGGGTTTGTTTTAACCATTAATCTGTTACCTGGACCCCAGCTGCTTCATGAGCCTGACCCATAAAATATGAATGATTGGATCCATACAAATAATACTAAAAATATATTTATATAAAAAATGTGAGTATCCGTTTGATTTTAAATGCATAATTTTCGCAATAATCAATAAGTTTAAATCTAGTTCAAGTACAATATTTAAAGATGGTATTTACCACTCTAGGTATACCGCAACCTTTTATGCTGAAGGTAAAAAAGGTGGCTTTTTGGTTACCAATCATATTCCAACTACACCGTAATTTCATAGTATCTGTATTGTGTCTAGCCGACGAGTTCATCTCAATTGAATTCACCGGGAACGGGTAATATAGCTAGCTCCCTGTAATTATATAAGAATTTGATAGAAATAGATTTTAATTAACCTAGGGCGATATATTTTTATATTTTATTTACAATTATTTAAATGATTTGATTTTTTTGCAATTTTGTACAGTTTCAGCCTTAATTATCCTTCAAGTTGTATCTGATCTCTCGGGTCGAGAATTGTTAAGCCTGAAGATAGACTGGTCACTGTCATAGTTGTACGGTTGACAGACAACCTTCACATAAAATGAAAATATTTCAGCCATAGTTGTTTCACAATTTCTTCCTTCCTGTTCTTAAGAGTATTTGGCTGTTTCATCGCCTTCATTAAAAGCGACCATTTAACACGCTAAAAGAAAAATACAAATATCTAAATAAAAATATATAATTGTGTATCTTTCTAGATAATTAAGTTTGACTTTATTCTCTGACTGACTTTGATTGCCCTGCAAATGGATTGTTATAACAAAGACTTCTAATGAATATTCACATACATATTTTGACGTTTTTGGTGAGGTAACCCATATTAAGTATTATGTCGGTATAAATATTTGTCCTTTTCCAGGTCTCCTACCTTTTATGTGGTAGAACGCTGTCCTATAATTGAACATTAATTAATTAATTGGGCGTAGCAAAAACTAAAACCAAATTGACGACCGTTACAAATAAAACGCTCTACTATAAGAACAAATCGGATGTCTAAAGCAGATTTGAACTTTTGTTATTGCACTGACCTAATAACTTGCGGTAGGTACCGAGTTTCAAGCGCTCTTCCCGAATTAAACTTATTACGAAACTTGGGGGTTGGGTACGTTTAAGCTCCAAGTGGACGTAACAATTAGCTTTACGACCGTTGCTTCGTCACTTAGACAATTTTGTGTATGTCCAAACTCGATTTTACTAAGTTTCTTAAACCAAATTAGTTTAACCTCGTAGGATCACAGGGGCTGAATTGTTTGGTTCAATTGAGGTTTAATTCACTACATTTGTTATAGTTGATAGTATCAGGCGTTACTTTGAGGAAATTCATGGTTATTGAATTAGTATTAATTTACTTTGCAACAATCCGCAAGCACAATCTATGCATCTACGCATGTCCGTCCTGCAGGAAATCCTAGTGAGTGTGTAAGCGTTTATTGTTATATAATTTTATTCGGCATACCTCTACTCTACACTGTATTCTACACTTCTACACTTCTTATGTTGTTAGTACAAACAGAGATATGCCGAACATGTGAACAAGTTGGCCATGAGGGACACAAATGGAGCGATAAATTGGAGGAACATTTAAACTAAATTCAGAGTGACATGCAATCTTAATTGCTACTGGCGATATTATTCCAATTTACCAGCAATAGAGGCCGAAGCCTACTGACCCAGTTGGCGCTTTAATTTCAAAACCAAACAGTTCAAAATCCTTTGAACAATCAAAGCCCCCAGTGTATTGGGGTGTCAGTGTGAGCAGATTACGTTTCTTACATAATCCTAAAGTCCATAAGGTACATGAGTAAAGTATAGATTTATGATTTTAAATTTATATTATCGCGGACATTATAAATTTTGACTGTAACGAGTATTCACTTTTTTTGTGTGTTTCACGTATATTTCGACCCGATGACATGGATCATTGTAACGGCAAGATAAGATCCATGTAGTTCGGTTGAAATATACGTGAAACACACAAAAAAGTTACAGTTGATAAGTATGTGTTTGTGTATATATCTATTTATTATACTTATTTAATGTTTTTGTACCTGTTCAAAATAATGTATCAGTAGCCGTCACAACGCTTCATTTCCAAAGGTAAGTAGCATTTTTAAAAAGTTACGTCATAAAAGTTATTGTTTCTAAACAAAATTACTTAGAAACATTTTTGTAACAAGTTATGTAGCTTAAACAAAGTTGAGTTTACCGTAAATGATTGACCGATTAAGTAATGCCAGGGGCAGGGGGGGTTACTAACCAATTTAAGTATTCATTGAAAGAATATGTTGAAAGTTGCATTAATTCGAAGGACTTAAACTATCGATTACAATTGTTATTGTAGGAATCATTAAGTTACAAATATGTCAAAGATATGAATATCTTTTATCAGAAGGTTACTCATTATCCATATTGCTGACTTCATGTGTAGACCTGGCCCAGGAATCAGAAATATATTTTTTAATTTTTAATTATTTCTGTTCAATAACATCAAGCATATAAGTCTAAAAACAGACTTCAACTTAGTGTACTACAGCGTAGGACTAAATGTATTTTTGTGTTCAGTAGCTAAATTTAAAAGTTAGATCTACTATAACTTTGCCACGCCCATCTGTCTCTATATTGTCCACGGACCGATTTACTGTGCATAATCCGAAATATATTTAAGCATTTTATCATTTGTGACTCAAGTAATATTAAGTTTAACTAGGATCACTATCGCTATGGTGACAACCCACAAAGAAATATCCTTTCATACACAATCACGAAATCTGCGCAACTGATAATAATGTCATGTCAATAGCAGCGGTAAATTAATTAGCCATTCAAATAATTTGATATACAGGAGATGGTTAATTCCATTCGTAAATAGTTGTTGCACTACGACCGTACCCTTAGCTCCAGAATTTAACTCTGTCTCATGCTAATAGGTTTCAATCCAAGGCAGAACCAATTTTACAAGACGTCTCGGTGGTAACAAACTTAATAACTCCACCAAAAACTTTGTCGGAGATGATAGAGATGACGGCAGAACAATGCGCTATGGTAATTGCTAGACATGGTAAACCGCATCAAATCTCTCTTGGGCTGCTATAAATAGGTAATATTCTCTTGGGCTTGTATAGAAAATTCTTGGCATAGAGTGCGTATTATGGCTGTGCATAGCATAACTACAGTCAGAAGTTTTGTCGAATTTAAGCTTAATACCTGTCATGATAAAACATTAGTTTGAACGACGCGGGAACGGAAGAGACACGACTCTGATCCTATATTTTGGAAAACCTGCGTATCTGAGAGTTCTATATCTTATCAAAGGTGCAAATTTGCCAATCCACACTTGGCTAGGGTGGTGGACTTTGAACCTCGTCTCGTGAGAAGAGATACGAGTCTATCTAATTATGGGTTATGATAATATGATTGATGATCTTAATATTAAACCTTGTTTTAATAGTCACAGTTTATTGTGTATTCTGTCAATAGATCTTAACTCAGTGTCAGTACTAAGTAAGATAAGGGATTGCCTTTTTATTGTCTCGGAGCTGCGTCGATGATGTCACTGATATTCACAGATCCTGAAGTCAAATTCATAGAGACCACATATATTCACGTTGTGAATATAATATTGCTGATTTAAAAACAAAACTGTGTTTTGCAAGACAGACACGACACCGTCTGGACCGTTTGTTATTTCCATGAAAAGCCGCGATAAAAAAATATTTTTAAGATAGATGTTTGACTCATCCGTGAGTCAAACTTTCGAAGCTCACCGCTCATTTTGTTGCTAATTCTAAATGTAATTGATTTCTCTCTCAATAGAGTGAAATAAGGCAACGGCCATAATTGGCATAGTTAACGTTTAAAGGCTCTTTTCAGTCAAATTTTAATGAGATAACAAAAACATTTTTGTAAGTGTTATTTAATTATATTTATTTACAAAATCTTAAAGGAATTATTTACTATTAGATAATACAATTCATGGCACATTTTACAAAATACAAAGCTATTTCAAATAAATAAATAAATTCTTTTTTTTCTAATCTAATGTTTGGGATTGCTCTTAGTGACATATTTTTTGAGCGAATTAATATTATTTACTGCAATGTCTTGTCTTGGCAAGCATGTTAAACTATCCGAGCATATAAAATCGAATAAGATATTCAGCTAATCAATACACTGCCGTTCATAACTGGGTTCGAAGTCACCTTTAACATTCGTCTATGTATATTATTTAAACGAACATAAGCTCCGGTATCACCACCGGTAGTTAAAGTTGCCCATGCCGCCGTACTCTGGACGCATGCCCGAGGTCTGGCCATAGGTTCCTTGAAGCGAGAAGTCACCATTCTTGCCCACTGGCCATCTGCCACCTGCGCCGACTTGATACTGTAACAAATACTGTGTGTTAAGTAAGAATAATAATGATACTCTTATCGTGCACCATGGCACAACAATTATAATATAGTTTGTACACTCTATACAATATGCGGTCTTATCGATAAAAACCGATTTCTTTCAGAATACCTTAAAGAAAGAAGTTAAAAGTATAATATAGTAGAATGATACTAGGTGTGGTTTAAAATTCAAAAGTAAATTCAAATGTTTATTTGCTTCTAATCGAATGTAGAACAGATGGTGTTATACATATGAGAATTAACTGATACAATCTATAGCAAGGTAACGTTAACTGGTTAGGCTAAGAATTCTACATGATTATATTTAAACTGGTTAGATAGCATACTTAGAACCCGAAGTTACACACAGTTATTGTATTGTTGGACTTTTGTAATAACCCTGATTTCAATAGATTTACTTACAGAAGTAGGTCCATGAATCATCTTGCTGACGTCAAGTGAAGCCGCAGCATTGGGATTGTTCCAGTTCAATGAACCACCTAAATGTGAGGAATCTCCATTCGGTCCCAAGACCCGAGTGCCGTGAGCTTGACCGGTCAAAGTGCCACGGTGGTCGTCAAAGAATTTGTGTTCATAGCCACCCTTGCCCTGGGATATAAGATGTTAGTTACAAGTCATACCCAAGACTTTACGATACAAAAAATATGACCTATCAGAAGATTACTTGAAATATTCACATAGAGATATTATACCTACACAAAAAGTTATTTTATTTACGGCCCCCACCGGGAAATATGAACTCCTGTCATTCCGTAAAACGCTAACAACACCTAGAAGTAGTGTGCGTAAGTTTGGCTGTGGTCACTTAATACCTGGCGAATGCACTAGAAACTCTATCACTTCTATATTAATTCATATCTATACATCCTTTTCAACTTATACCAAATTCGATAACACACACAATCACACCCTAAGTTCAAATATCTAAACATACTTTGTGTGTCTGTACAAATGAAACAGGTCAAACACCAGCATACTAATTGGTCTGTTAGGAGATTGTTCGCTAGTTTCGGGTCAATAGCATCACGTAAGAGCTATGTACCCGAATATAAAAACATTAAAATCAAATCTATGACAACATCAACTATTCAAGTCGTCATTGTTTTAAAGTTATGTTATAGGTACACATTTTATCTAGTTAAACCATAGCGTTTAACTATTCATACACACACGATGCTCGTACACACATCGCACTAAATTTTTTGTCGTTTAGATATCGTGTAGATATAAAAATTTTATATTACAAACACTCAATATCGGAACACGAATCTGCCGTCCCTATGCTGAATTCATTCAAATTCATTTCTAATTTTCATTTTTAATCCTCCTAAATATAAAATAAACCTAGTCTAACAAAACAGCACGATCTAACAGTAGTAAACTGTTGCATATCAAAACGACCACAGTTATCCTCTGATCATCATTAAAGCGTGTAAGCTGTTTATTAAACAGACGACAAATTTTGAATAGTATGTACATACAGTTTCAGATGTGAATATTTTATTGTTTCATATTGTTTTAGACCGCGATTTTTAATCATCGACCGAAGGTTTCAAGTTTTAATTTTTTTTATAACATAGTTTTACTTGCTACAAACTTTTTAATAGAAGTTTACACAACAAAATACATTGTTGTAATATAAAAAACGTTGTAAAAACAGATTTAATTACTAAGTTAATTAAAATTCGTTTCCTTCTCCAGTCATGTACAAGTACGAGAGTCATTCATTAAAAATATAGTTAAAAAATTATTATATAAGCAAAATTAATGAAAATATAAATCTCTAAAAAAAAGGATTTTTAGTTTGAAGATTTGCTTAAATTTTCGACGATGACTTGGATGTAGTAAATAGAGCAAACACTATTTGAAAATACATTGTTGTAGATATATTGAGGCCATAATATATACTTCTAGTTTTACGATGCCATGGCATGGCTAATTGCGGCAAATAAACAAAACGTTCAATATATTATTTCTTTATCTTCCATGTATCATCTTATTTAATTCAAAATGCAAACGCAACTTACAAATAACCCATTGTCGTTCTGGCCGAGTGTTCCGAACACGCGTCCATTGTCAGTTTTGTGGTCGAATGTCACGTCACGACGATGCCTGTTCCCGATGTACCAGCTAGGGTAACTAGAGAATAAATATGCCTGTTAGATTGGTGTCTAGGGAGCGAAGTGAACGAAGATTTTTCACAATAAACCGCATCGAAAATTGGAGTGAGACGATAATTTAAATTCATGCAAACATATTTACTTCGAAAACGTCCGCACGAGTCATCTTCTACCTAACGAACAGGCCACAGTGTGTAAAACCAATCAGTCCTTATCATTAATATACGAAACTATTATTTTTAGTATCCAATATTTATCCAAAAGCCACCAACGTGTTACTGGCTTAGATGAGGGCGTTGAAGCCGCTTTACGAACGGCAAATCTCCCATTAAGAAGACGTGACGAACCGCACAAATTTTGTTTTCTCATTCATATAACATACATGAAAACAAAGCTAAAACATGTTACGTAACATATTGTACGATGCGGAAATATTTAATTTTAAATTCTGTTAAGTAATATCAGCGAAGCGAGGTGTATTAGACAACAAAGCCATCGAGACAATGGTGCTAAAATTCAATTTGCTGTAACAATGACGCTCAATTATGGCTCAATTTAAAATCTGTATGTTCTCCCTTAAACGATGAAAGGTTTGGTATGAGTTTTTGATAGAATTTTTTGTTACAATGAATTTAATACACGCAAATATTATTCGGAAAGTCTGATAAATTCTTCATTGTTTTGGAGGTCGTTGAGCTGTGCACCTACTACTTAGTTAATTCCCGAGGGAACTGGTGCATTGTGATAAGGCTACTCAGATGGATAGGTTCCGTTCAGTCATAAATTAAAAATGCATATAAGTTACATGTAAACATTATGAATAGTAATAGCCGTAAGGTATGTTTGTCAGGCGAAGCTCATATCGTTTTTTGTATGTAACAGCTACATGTAAAGAATACCAATAGGCATTAAGTTCACCCTTTGTACATCCTAGTTTTGGCCGACAACGCATTAATCATGCCTTTAGTGTTACCAATATCCATGAGTGTCGATGATCAGTTACCATCAGGATCGCCTGCTCATTTGTCCAGCCATTTACATAAAAAAGATATATTAAAAAATAATCGTTATGTAAAAAAATATTTCCGTTGGAATATTCCAAAGCCGCTCAATTCGTGACAATGCTTCTATGCGATGGTAAATACCAAGCACCAAATGGTAGTTCATATAGTGCTTTTTGCTCGCTTTTAACATAAATGAATCTTACTAAATACCCCATAATTTTGTTTGAAAGCATACCTGACGTATCCTTTCTGTTGCTGTTCCAGGTCCGGCCGTTGAGCAGCAGCAACGAGGAATACAGCAGCAAAGACGTAAAGAAACTTCATTCTGTCTAAATAAATGTAATTTAGATTATTATATTATGGGTTGAATTCATTAATAAAAAAATACTCTTTGCTAATATTGCATTGTATTCTAATTTTATCGTTACATCACCATCATTTAATAGTCATAAAGTAAGTTGGTGCCTGGCGGTTGTGACATTCTGTATAAAATTCAAATTGTTAAAAACAAACTTCGCAACTTTTATCTTTACGAGTACATACATTCATTACTTACCAAGTAGTTGCAAGCACAATGTAAGATAAAATATTATAAATATATTTTGACATCAGTTGTAAACGTTTGTGCATTAACTTACTTTATATGTATGTATATATATATATAAACAGAAATTTCATTACTAAAAAATAATATGGGTTACAATTTCTTATAACTCATAATAAATAATTTAAATTATTAAAAAGCTACCTCGAGTTTTATTTTTTGACTCTTAAAATTTCAGTAGCAATACTGAGGCTCCATATTTTTTAATCAAGGATTTGAATGTGAAGCGCACACTTTCAGCATACTGTTGTTATATTACCTATAAGTGTATGGTAGTTAGCCATGCAGGCTTAAAGACAAGATAATACCAGTAACAATATTAATGACTTAATATTTACAATAATATTATTTATATTTATATTATATTATTAATATTATCGCCTCTTCCGACACCCCGTTCTGCCAGCATGGGATTGGGACCAGTATTCTAGACCACCCCAATATGGCTCGTGCCAATATACCATAAAGTGAGCGCGTTTCTTTTATAATTAAATACAAAACTACTCGTTGTCAAGAGTTTCGTACTGCATCCCGCCGAAACAAGTGCCGCAACAGCCCGCCGGTGCATAGCTAACGATGTGTGTAGTAACCAAGTACGTCTTCTTTATTATCTCTGCTGGATGACATCTGAAATGTGGACGTAGTCGAGAGCGTCAACAGAAGTATGCACACATACGTAAGATGCACGCGTGTACAGTGCGGTACTCCCCTGCGAGTGAATATTAAGCCGCCGCGGCGCGACTCCCGGGAAGAGATACGGGAATCTCCGATCTGTTTATCGTACCGTCGTTTCCGAAAGTGCTTTATAATTTATTTCGCAATTCACTATAATCGTCACTCGTACGATTATCAAGAAAAAGTAAATTAATTTCAAATGTACACAGAACGAGGCGTTCTATCCAACCTGAGCTTTAAGCGGAGGTCCTAAGGTCCAACCTGCTAGGGCGCCAGCGGCCATGACGGCTGGTGACAATGGTTACCGTTATCTGTTTCATCTGTCTTGTAATCGTTTTGTGATGTTAATGAGCTTTGAATTTTCATCATATTGAAGGGTGCTCGTCCATCGGCGCGCCTCCATCGATATATCCAACGTAACGGTATTAAACATCGACGAGTGCCAGGTAAATAGCCATAGAGCTTAGGCAACGTTTTAAATATCGATGTTATTGGCTAGGCTATTGGATGCCGATTGTGGTTAACCGATGAAGTGGAGAGGCACCTTTAAAATACCTACAAATGTCGCTACGTGTTTAGAACCTTCATACGTAACTGGTAACGTGTCTTATATGATTGTGCGCAGAGAGGGAACCGGAGGACTCGCTTGTTGCTGGCTCTCCGGCTCTGCAACGAAAATTCATTAAAACATTTCAGGTTTCATCAGAAAAACCGTTTTCGTTTCCCCGCCCGTTGTGGAGCCGGATAGGTGCTCGGCGAGCTGGTATATTTGAATTGATTGATGGTTGTAGCTTCTTACATTCTTAATTTTGTAAATTTTATTTCAAATTTTGCATATATCTACCGTCTAGCGCTATACCAGATAGCAATCCAGTATTCTTCTGTAGACCTATACGTTATCATTCAATAGAATGTTGATCATGATTAGATTCCGTTAATAATCACCACCGAGAATGAGTTCCATCGCCATCGTCTCTAGTGAGCTTACATTTTTCTCTCGTAATCCCAATGGCCACATGCCACAGCCCAATGTTACAGCACCACCATGGAGAACTCTCAGATGTCCAGGTAAAAATGTTTCCCTAATCAATAAATTGGAAGCAAGCTCAAGGATTAGAATCTGATTCTGTTCGGTTAAATTAAAATTCTAACCACTTTGTCATAATAGCACCGTCTTTATAGGATTGTCAGACATAACGTAGCTTTACGTTCGAGTCCCATTTCCCGGGTCGTATCCTCCACACCAGGGGGCGACTGGCGCACGGTGGGACACGATGGCTGGCGCACGCGTCGCTTTTAACGCGTTGCAAATAAACACTGGCCCCCAACAGACCGACCGCAGAGACACAGCAAACGGACAGATGAGGACTTAATATAATTTACATTTATTTTAACCATAACTACAAAAGTTAAGTACGGTTAACAAGGTAAAAACTACTTGTTAAAATATTATGAAATATTTTAATCCATCAAAAATTCACACGAAATTACAAAGGACGCGAAATTCTAAAAACTGTTCCTCAAACCAAACTAAATCGGCTGAATGAAGTTGTTTTACAGTGAAAAAATACATTACCATATTTACTAAATGACAGTAGATACGTACTGGTAATACACTTCAACTCCTCTTAGTCATAACATTCACCTTCACCCTCTTGAAGAAACATTAGTAATATTTTAGCGTTTCACCATTGAGTGATAACTTTGGAAAATTGTTATAAATATATTGGTTGAGTGTAGTTACATAAAAAAAGTAAAACTGTAATTTTAAATATCACAAATCGTACAAAATATATTCGATGGTTACAATAATAAAAGCATGGCAGAAAAGTGAGAATAGTTTTCAAGGAGTTTAATGTCTATAAAACTCAACTTTTTACTTACTTTAAACTTATAATTTCATTGGCGGGTGTTGAAAACACGTCCATTTCTATCCGTTCATCGCTCGTAACTTCAAAGCGGGTCACCGGCGGGATGCGCAGACGACGTCTCGACGCCTCCCTCTCCCCGCGCCGCACCGCCCGCCGATCGCCAGCGCCTGCGTCGGCGCATGGCGCCCGCATACGCATGGCCGGATTAATTCAATCAAATCGCTCCTCAATCGGATTATGCGTGTAATTGATACGAGGATATTAGCACGTTCTCCTCCTTTCCTGAATGGCCGTGCAGATTTTGCACGTGTGGGTGTATTGATTGAAATTTTAATGTTGGATAGCTTTGTAGTCTTTACGCATATGAAGTGTGACAATACCAAGAACTAATGTAAAGTTAACAACGACAGTAAGTTCAACATTAGAAACAGCTGGAGTCGTTCTACTGACGGTCTCGGATTCCCTCTCGGATTGAGTCGAAGTCTACCACGTTGACCACTCACACAGGTAGGTGTATCGCTCGTGAGATTATTATGGAAAATCTCAAGTGTACGTTTCCTGTCTTTTATTATTTACCAAGTCTTCTGATGATGATTCGTACTCAGGCCCACCATGTAAAAAGCGTCGTTTCTGCTATCACTGTTGTGTAGAATGTAATGTAGTTACAATGAAATTTGTATGAAAAATGTCATAGCCTAACAACGACTGTTATAAGTTTTTAGAGATGGGCAAACCGGCATATAGCCTCCCGAGGGTCTACAGGTCGCCGTCGCCTGAGGAATCATGAAATGTAAATGCATGAGGTGCAAGTGCGACGCCGGCATTGAAGGACTCCTTGAAACCTCTGAGAAGGAAGCCCATTCCATAACCAACAGGTGCGTGGCAAAACGGAACGCGAAATACACTAAGTTAATACATCCTCAGAATACGCACCACTGTATTATTATTATTATTATTTAAACGGTAGAGTATACAGAGGGAGCGTATGTGTCTCCGATAACTTAACTCCTCTAGCCTGTCTGTGAGTCTGCAATCATTGCCAACCATAACAGCACGCCGTTATACGAGTCGAGTGAGCTCGGTTGGTCGTTGGGTACACCGGCCCAAAGGTGAGAGCAGTGCTCGATATGTGGTCTTACTTGGTGTTAATGAATGCTTCGCCCTGTTCAAAAGCCCCTTCTCAAAGCTAATTTATTTTTTTCTTGAAATGACCCCAATACTGCACGTCCCGTCGTCGTGATGAATAACATTGTAAGATGACAGATGTTAACTTGAAAGTTAAATGATGGCCACTAGTAACTGATTCAGCACAGTATCTAGGAAAGAAACAATCTAGTGATATATTACCTAATGAGATTTTCTTTGTGGTCAACATCGTTTTCTCCCCCCCTAACTAAGTGGACAGCCCACGTGCTGGCACCGACGGACCTACAAAGCTCGTTTATGTCAACCCTTGGTGCGATCTCAATCTGTTTACTTTTATGCATTTAAATGTCATTGCATAATAAACAAAATATGCAATTATCGTATGTATAAACTTTGTGAATATTAAGTGTGACAGTGTCGAATAAATTTGACACGAGTCGTTAACTACAGGATAGATAGTGCAACATTTGCTTCACAACACTAACGACGAATTTCTACTAACCAATAGCTGCTACAATGTTGCGGCCATGCACCGTTCATAACGACGAGTTGAGGAGACACAAACGTGTTCGTTGGACGCAACCGTGGCCTGTCACCACTCGTTTAGTGGCTTGGACAGGCGCCCGCGTACTCCAACGTAGTGACGCGACGTGACGTGACGCTACACACAGTATTAAAAGTTACGAAACGTGACGACATAATAGAACACACGAGAACACATGGCGACCATTTATTTATCGGATAGTCCCAATACCTTACAGGTAGTGTGGTGATGACCCTACCCCTGCTAGTGAAGTGAAGAGTCGAAGATCAGTTTTCCGGCCGGTTCACTCGCCTATGTCATAGATAGCTAGATTTTTCTGGTCTTTGTGTGTACGTGTGTGCAACTCGCAACACAGGGGAAACCACAATTGTAATCGTTTAAAATAAATAATTCTAATTTAAAATTGTTCTTCATTCTTTACTAACGTCAACAGAGGTATAACGAGCGGGCATGGTTCTAAATGCACCTAAAGGAAAAGAAACTTTTTCAGTCAATACCAGACTAAATCGAATGCCGCATAGAAGAAAAAATAATGGTCAATATATCGGCGTGATACGGCGCCGGCGCGGGCGGCGGGCGGCGGCCGCTAGAGCAGCACAAATACAAATTACACGCACATGTGTGTGTACAGTTATGCACGTACTACGCGTTGTTACCACAACATTCATCTATAGTAACAACTAGCGGTAACTAGTGGTAGCTACGTATCACTGTAATTAGCGTTTTCATTCAGTTTTAAGATTACCAAAGCGAAAGTGGTTACGAAAGTTACGGGTTGTAAAAGCTAAAGGGCGAAAAGTTTTAACAGTAAAATAGTTTACTTTTAGCCCACTAACACGTGACAATATTGTAAACTATGCCTTTCAAAACACTCCTCCACCTGCTCCAACATGTTCCGTTCTGAAACCATACAATATTTCAAACTAACATTACTCACAATAATAGACCCCGGTAACAGGACCCGTGCCGCTATCATACAAAAAGCCAGCCTCGTACAGACACGTCATCTCGAAATCAACTAGCCGCGCCATCTGGTGCGCCTTCGCGAAATATACACATGTCTTTTTTCCAGATGATTTGCTCATTAAACCGCTGTATACGACAGCAATTAGATTTAACATCTATTCTATTCGTTATAAAATTCAGATTCATTTGTGGGTAGTTTTAAGATATCGATGATTCAGTGTTCCATAATGTGTACCATATTCGTCCTTGGGGACAGTTTACAATGGTTTGCGTTGAATCGGTGTAATTTTTTTCGGAAGTAGCATAATTCATATGGCAAGGAGCGTGTCAGGTTTCGCAGCAGATGCGTGTCGGCGCACGCGCACGCGCTCAGCTCCAGTTAGTCGTGCAGTTGTTTTCGTTATTATAGGGTTGGCTTGACTCGAAGGGCCAAGCTGTTCAGTTGTCGACTTATGATCTTCATACCTAACTGTACCACCACATCCTCGTTTGGGCTTTTTGTGTTCAACTGTACAAGAACGTTTAGCTACGTGTCCATCGCGTTGTATGAATATTTGAATAAGTTATTTAAAACTTGTTTACTATTAAAATCCTATTGAATTGAAAATGAATTATAACAAACATTAGATTATGATTTTTGTTTTTGTGAAGATGATTGTGGCTCACATTGTCGGCTGTCTAACAGGGTACAATATTCAATATCAGTGAAGGACGTCACTGCAGCCCGAAGACATGTAAAGCCAAATTAGGAATCAAAGCTGTGAATAAAACTACAGTACGGTTTGAAATCGCCCAAACTCATACCGCTCCCTTGAGAAGTAAATTGGAACGGGTCGCTGCTGTATCGCGAGGTCGGCCCGACACCTTCAACATAACAACCAAACAAACTTGCGCCACGGCTCCACCGCAGCTACTGTAGTAGACCGTCCAGTTGCTACCATTTGTCCAAGACGTAAAATTACTTGAACACGTTATAAAAGCGTAAGCCACTGACATGATTTTGAAGATACATAATATGTATTGAGTGACCTTCAAAGTTGTCAGGCGAGCTTTCTACTTTGTATTCACATATAGTGATTTTCGATGAAATCTCGGTAATGTTTATGGATGTTACATAATTCACAATTCACGATTAAGTTGAAAATAAAACTCTAAAGGAGACCGGTAAATTTTGCCAAACAAATGCACGTTGTCATTCTATATTCATGTCATAATAGGTATTGTATGTTTGTAATTGAACTCTCACTTCACTTGTGTAGTCATAAAATTCGAATAACCAGTTATAATTTCAACATTTACTCAAGGATTTTAATATTACCCACAATTTATCGTCGGCGTCTATCTTAAACAATCCAATCAATCAGTAAGACCAGCCGATAGGTATTCACAAACAAATAACATCTCTTTTAAAATTGAAAATACGAATACCTGTCGGACAACACATACGTAAGTACGCAGCGAGGTCCTTTGCCTCGTTACAGCATTCCAAGTCGCAATACCCGAGATCCATCTCCGCACTCCACGCAGCACACTCCCGCCACCTGGCCCGGTCCAGCGCACAGCTGCGCGCGCAGCTGTGCGTCGGCGCAGACGCAGGTAACACGTGCGACAAGTACTAAATTTGCATGCCGCTCCAGAGAGACGATCGATGGATGTCGTTCGAAAGGTCAGACGAGAAAAAAACGGGGCAGCTTGTTGATCACTGATTGTTATTTAACGGTGGTCATTTACTATAAATGAAGAATATTAGGTTAGTTGTGAAGGTATTCAATTACAATATTAGTAAATGCTTAAACACTGATATCCCGGCACTGGTATTCTCATGCGCACACAGCACTACACACCCACCCGCAAGTACAACTAAATGTCTGGCACGGCCGAGAATCGAACCAAGCACTCGTGATTGGAAAGCGGGGTCATTGTTACTGAGCAACAAGGTTGTCGTAGAGAATGGGAGAGGTCGTGCAACTTTTAAGTTTTCATTAGAGCAGTTCAACAGGCATGTCTGGCGGTAGGCAGTTAATGGAAATAAATGATTAGTGTATTGATTAAACAGAATGATGGTTAATGGTAATAATTAAAAAGACCGCGGACTTCACTAGGACCGCATACTCGTTTACTTCCATAAATAAGTTAGAAATGAGTAAGAAAACCAAAGAGCTTCAATTTAGCGGAGAGTCCGCAGACGTTGGTAGACGTTGCACCTTCGTGAAAGAATGTCATTTGCATACAACCCTCGTAAGTAGCCGTGACGTCAAGTACACACGCAACTAACGCACTTATGGTAATTCGCGATCTCTTCCCCGTCGCGGGATCGCGTGACGGGCGCCTCCCACTCCCCTCCTCCTGTTGCATAAGTGCTGTTTTTATGTAGCTCACGGTAACAACACTTAATATTTCCATTGTTTTCTCTCAAACCAGGACGTATGTGCACCGATTTATGGATATATTATTGTTGATATGGAAGTAGCATACAAATAAGCTGTCCATCTGTTATTAAAGTTCGTCAAGATATCTGTAACTCTTCGGCTACACCCGAGGGTGCGGGAGCGTGTCGAGCCCCAACAACATTCTTAGTAATACAAGATTGCTTGAAACTTGACAGAATTAGCAAACGTAACGGTGATCTAACTCCACAAGAACCAAATAAAGGTAGCAAAAGATTATTTTTAAAAGTAATTTCCACCAACCATGAAGTTCATTTCCAAGGAACTTTAAATGTCGCATGAAGTTGGAAACAACTGAATTTAAATCCTATAAGAGAACACAAATTCTATTTGAAGGAATTATCTCATTATCGAGCCAATAAGTAACAGTAAACAATTTAGGTGCATATTCTGCAACTGTTAAAGTCATAATAACGATAATGTCCACGCGATTACATAGGACACGAGTCTTCAGATACCTGACATTGCACCAAGTGCAAAACTGCAGTTCAACAGTGCGTACTCGCCTATTACGCACACATATGCAATAAGCATTTTTCATTTTCTTTAGTAAATAAATGTTCATACTGCACTCGTTGGGTTGGATATTTATTGCTGCCGTATTTATTCTGCCCTTTAAACTTTCTACACTACAGAAAACAGCCAAAGACAATAATAGAAGATAAACAAACGAGAACACTTGAATATTTAAATGTATAAATAACATTAGTGGTTGCACCAGGACTGAAAAAGACGGTTCTTAGAACTAGCAACGGGCAACTAGGGCTGCCTCGCTGCACCGGTGGAGTCGTCCGATAAGGTGTCTTGGTAACAATAGGAAACAGACTGTTGTTTGTGATATGAAGGACATCCAACACCTAACCGTGCTCACCTTAAGTTGCTTACCTAGGTAACGGATGTCGGATAATTACCAGCATGTTGCCTACTTGCTTACGTCACGACCGACATGAACCATAGCTGTCCCTGCGTCTCATGTCGTTTTATATTTTTTTCGTGTTCCTGAATAAATGGGTTACCTGAAGTCAAGTGTTAAAAGTGTTCATTGGACATCTGTAACCAAAGATATGACCGATGGGTTACCGACCAAGAAAATAGCTTGAAACACGCTTATTAAAGAGTTCTTTGTCACAACGACCAAAACACTGAATCATTTTACACTTCACAGCCACCACGTACGATTGCCGTTGAGATGAATTTTATGATACCAACCTATGGTAGCCCATCGACATGTGAAAGGAAAGTGCGACACCAATATATTGTTCGCTGCTTAGTACATCTGTACATCTTGAAAAGGGAAGTTATCTTCTAAGACAACTTGGCTCTGCTTAAGAATAAATGCAGCCCCTTGCATCCCAAAATATTTTAAGCAAACAACGGATGTAATTCTACAGGCAACAATTAACATTTACTAAAATATAATTCCAAATTATTGTCCTATACTTTATCCCACAATCTTTGGACCTCATTAAAAATTAAAATGCACACTCAACAACATAATGCAACTAACGGCATGATTGGAATGAACCACGAGTCGTAGTCAGTGGCGAGGGTTGGCAAATTATACACAACAGTGGAATATGAGTGCTAACAATTTTGTTATCATTCCGATGATTTGACTTTCCTGCGGCCTAAACTACACCACGGTTGGCAAATTCACAAAAATGTCCTCGAAATGAAGATTATTTAGCGGCTAAGCCATAATATCACAAAAGATAATTGAATTGTGTAAAACTATTGTATAAAACTTTTGACCACATTACTGCCAACTTTTTTTAACTCTTTATTACTAACCAACTTAAATCGTTTCTCTTACGTGTCTATCACTCGCAACCTTGACGGTTCGCAATATAGTTGAGTGTGGCCCGAGGTCATCAATTTACCCATCAAAACATTGCGTGGAACTCAGTTTTAATTTTTTAACAACGATCAAGTGTTATTTCTCGTTTATTTACGACGCGTAAAAAGATATTTTGCGTGTTCGCATACGCGCAGGTGATCATATTGTTTCCGAAACGTACAATTACCGAAGCGTGTATCCGAACGCACGCGTTGTTCTATTTTCGAAATGTTTTTGTTTTCTCTCCTTTTGACGCCATGTTTGCAGACTGTGTGATTATGGAGCATATTTGTATAATGCCGATGAACGATGTGATAATATTAATTAAAAGAAAACCGTTTTTGAACTGTAGTCACTTAATTGTAGCTTATTTAATTTCATAAAAATTTTAGTTGCTCTTGGCTGCCATTAAAAATTAATTAAAGATGGCATCGATTCGCTCTAATATTATCAGAAAAAGTAGTCCCCTGAAAAACGGCAAACATTAACAAGTTTTACCAAGCATTTACCTAACCACAATAACACTACTTACCTTAAATTAACCGCTCCTGAACCGCACTTAGGGGTCGCAATTTGAATAAAAAAATTAAGGAGTCAATGCCCCCAACGCCATCTGGCGTGCGCGCGCGCCACTCCGCCAGCCAATGAAAAAGGCTTTTTGTACCCCGTAGCAACACCGTACAAACTTTTAACTTATAATCAAATCTGAAATACATTCAATTTTAAACCTTATAATCAGTACCTGAAGCTTCATAAATATGTATCATCATCCTTATAGACTTCTTCATGTTCCAAGGGGTTGTTTCAAGCACTTTAACTTTACCGGTATGTTATGAATTCACTATTCGTAATATACTAATAGTAAGGTTCGAAATTGATTGCTCTTAAAATAAAAAAAATTGAAATAAAATGGTATTAAACGTATGAGAGATTAAATTTAGATTAATGAAGATAATAACACGCGGTTACGTAGCACGTGCTGTTGGCGTCCAATAACTTGATTCACTTTTAAATATGATGATTCTACTGGGGAAAAGATCAAAGATTATTATCAAGTTTAATTACGAGTAAACAAACCAGCGATAAAAGAGGCTTTGAATTTCAATAAACCGAATTCCAATATAAGGTGTCAGAAATCCTCCGGTCAAATTTGTATATATGTGTGTACCTGTAACATAATATTACATTATAATATGCAAGATATTTGCTGTCCTTCGTTTAAAAGTCAAGTAAAAATTGGTTGAATAAGAAGATATATAGATTACTGATAATTTGTTGCATTTCTTTTGAAACCACTAAATAAATAAACCCAAACATAAACATAATGTCACAGTCAATAAACATAATAAATAGCTAAATTCATAACAAAATAAGCGAGATATAGAAGACCGTCGCACGACGTACGGTCGCGCACCTTGTCGCGTATCGTTTGTTTAATCATACCCATAGGGAGCTTTCAACTAAATATAATTCAATAGACACCCTCTTCCTGCCAAATATGTGCTCACTTCTTACGTACTGCGGATTTATTCATATTAGAAAAGGCATAAGGAGTAGTTTTGTTTGAGTTAAGGCCAAGTATCCACGTTTACTAAGCAGGTGTGCCGCAAGGGTCGGCTTTGAGACCGCATTTATTTTTGATTCCCAATCTCGAGACACGTGGCCTGGGGTGGTGCTTGCAGAAAAACTACCGCAGCTTTCGACTTCCGTATAGCACGAATATAAACAGAATTAGATCGCCATAATATTTTTCCGGTTTGTGAGTTTCTATTGCCGTCGAGGAGAGTTCTTAAGTGGTTCTGTGCCAATTATACAACATCTAGGGTGTGGATCAAACATGTTTTGATCCATGATTATTGTCACAGTTGGGGGTAAAATATTATTAAGGTTGAGCGTATTATATATAGTTTGACCAAAATTAAAACACCGGATGTTTAGCGATCGGTCCGCTCCCATTGCTGTTGCTATTTATCAATCAAATATTTCAACATATCGTCACAATCGTCCTTTAAAAGTTTTCCACGTCT